>JALIZF010000785.1:0-84196 GCA_029948255.1 Telmatactis stephensoni
AGAGACATTATCCACTGGAGTTTAAACACTTTATATATACGAGTGGAAAAGAACTTTACAGCTCAGATCTCATAAAAAATGTTAATTCAAGTTAATTAAACAATGATCTGCAACGTAATTGAGAAATGCTTTAATTTGATCTTCTGAGCTCTCACAAATAACCAAACAGACTTGGGGCAAATGATAAGGATTTTGGCCTGAGGTAATCGTTCTTTGTCTAACTTAAGTAGAAAACCACGTGCGGCAAAAATTTGTCATACTGCTTGCCCACTCGCTGCTTGTCCACCTTTGTGCGCGTGCTAAAATGTTTAAACATACGTATACAAATGCTTTGACAGCGGGCTCAAAAGGAAATCTTTGGTTTGTATTTTGAACACGGGTAAACAAAAACAAAAAAAGGGGGAGGGGAAATTGCTCGTTCCAGATGTAAAAAAATTGCAACCTAATCAACTTAATATGCCATGGACGTACCATAGCCTTTCCGACAGCTAGAATACGAATTTCGAAACTAGTGATATCAAAAATGAAATGCAAGAGCTCCTCCTATAGTCTTGATATACTTTATAGTAAGCATAACCCAGCAAAACCTTTGAAAAGTAAACCAGCTAGTGAATTTGATTTGGCTGCATCGGTGTATAAAGATACAATTAGGAATGAGTTACAGATTTCATTCACTCTTTATTAAAACTTTTAAAAGGTTGTAAAATATTGGAAACAAAAAAGGTTTAGTCTATAGATATAAATGTATACTTTAATTATACCTTCAACAATTTAAAGCTTTAACAACGATTGAAGAACTAGCTAAAAGGGTTCTTGTAACTATAGCAAGGCCTACCCCGGGCCCTAAAATCGCCGTTATTTTGGGCGATCTTATGCGATTTTAGGCGATATTGGGAAATTTTAGCCATTTCAAGTTGGCGCTGTTAGGCGCTCTTGGGCGATATTGAGCGATCTTGGGCGATATTAGGCGATCGTGCGATACTAAGCGATATTAGGCGATTTCAGGCGATTTTGGGGCCCGGAGTAGGCCTTATAGCAGGTTCTGATGTGTCATATAAATAGTACCATGGTGGTGTTGGTATCTCAGTATAGAGTCTCACATGACTTGTAGAAATTCCTCACAGATACAAGAAAACTTAATAATATTTTCTCATTGATATATAGAAAGCTATGTCAGAAGTGTACGAATAATTATAAGCTTGTACATAATATTAGATAATTCCTTATATTCTACCAGAGTCACAAAGCCGTTTTGTTTCTTTACTGAGTAATTGCTAGGATCCCCTTTCGCTTGACAATATCCTTTCTTTAGTGTTTGCGCAGATGCCGAACAAGACTGCCTTTGGCAGTAAAACCCTTCTTGCAATAATCACATTGATGTGGTCTTTCTCCAGTGTGTATTCGCAGATGTTGAATAAGACTGCCCTTTCTTGCAAAACCTTTCTCGCAATATTTACATTTATGTGGCCTTTCTCCAGTGTGTATTCGCAGATGCTGAACAAGATTGCCCTTTTTTGCAAAAGCTTTGTCACAATATTTACATTCATACTGTCTTTCCTGTCTTTCTCCGGTGTGTATTCGCAGATGCTGAACAAGAACGCGCTCTCTTGAAAAAACTTTCTCGCAATATTTACATCTATATGCTCTTTTTTCGGCGTGCGTTTGCAGATGTCGAACAAGATTGCTCTTTTGTGTAAAAGCTTTATGACAATATTTACATTTATGCTGTCTGTCTCCAGTGTGTGTAAGTAGATGCTGGACAAGATGGTCTCTTTTTGTATAGCATTTCTCACAATACTGGCATTTATGTGGTCTTTCTCCGGTGTGCGTTCGCAGATGCAGATCAAGACTGTCCTTTCTGATAAAGCCTTTCTCACAATATTCACATTTATATGGTCTTTCTCCAGTGTGTCTTAGCAAATGCTGATCAAGAGTTTTCTTTAATACAAAAGCGTTATTGCATCTTTCACATTTATAAAGTTTTTCTCCAGTGTGTGTTCGCATATGCACAACAAGCTCCTGTTTTTGCACAAATGCCTTACTGCAAAGTGAACATTTGTGTGGTTTGTCACCAACATGTCTCATGGTATGTACTTTCAGAGCACTACTTTGAATAAATGACTTATCACAGTGTTGACAATGGAAGGGTCTTTCATTAGTATGAATCCGAACATGTCTTTCAAGATCACTTTCTTTCTGGAAGTTCTTATTGCAGTAAAGACAAATAAACGGTTTTTCCTTTCCTCTTTGCGTTTTGTTTGTCTTTATACTTGTGATTTTTTTCTGATTATGAATTAAGTTGTCTCTCATAAAGTTGCTGTTGATAACTGCTTCACCATTTTCCAAAATTAAACTCTCATCAATATCATGTCCAGCTGTCTGGGTCTCCTCCATGGTTTGTTGGTCTTCATTTCCACCACTTTCCTCAACGACACATGATATAATTTCATTATGCTTGGTTAAACGATGTTCAACAAGTAGCCCTTCAAATGAGAACATTTCATCATATTGTTCACATTTCACATTTGCTTTGACGCAATTTTGTGGCAGACATTCCATACTTTCATCCATGACCGCTGTAGCTTGTAAGGCTGGAATTTTTCCACAACTTTCATAATCAGTTTCTTTAACTTGATTATTTAGTGCTTCCTTTCTTGCCTCATGAATTTCTTGCTTGATTTGTGTAAAATCAGACTGTACACACTCAAACCATTTATTAGAACCCATCTCACTCTTGTATTTTATCACATTTTCTGGTGATAGACTTTGAGTACTTGAAGCAGTTGAAGGTGAAGAACTACACATCTCTTGAGAGGTTTCAGTAGTCTGACAAACTTGCAAAGCTCTAGCAAATAGAGCAGCCAGTTCTTCATTGCCATCAACACCATTTATATCAGTTTCTATAGCAACAGTGTTATATGTCTTCATATTGTATTCAATGATGTCTTTTTCTAAAGGGAATTTTGTGGTTGCCTGTGTGGAAATGAATTTGATAAAGATTGTTAATATAGGTTAATAGGTATATTCAAGTTAAATGCATACTGATGTCTTTTTGAATCCTAGTAATCAGTAGAACTTTGGTTTATACAAGCTTTGCCTTCTCTTCGTAAGGCTGTTTGAACATATACGTGGTTCTCAAAAATATTCACGTGCATGAAGGAAAAAAATATTTTCTGTAAAAAAAATACGGGACACCCCTTCTTTTTCTTTTCATATTTTGGAATCGGCGTTAAATTTTACTCCAGAAAATTGTGATTTCTCATCAGTACTTTAATTTTTCCAATAGTAACCATTCATAATATTTTGGTGAGAATTTATATAGAATGTTTATATTAAGAAAAATGACGGCAAACTTTGTAATAATAACTTGCGACTTGCATTTCAAGTTTTGACTAGTTTTTCTAACAAATCCAAATATCTGTCGTTTTTGAACATTTGTTTGCAAGGATTTAAATTGTTCTGAACTTTTTTTACAATAAAGTATTTTTTAGTCGGTGTTGGGTTGTGGAGTTAGTTTGCTAAAACAAAAAAATACTGTCAGTGAATAGCGATTTTGTTAGACACTAAGTGAATACAGTACTCTTTCAACATATGCGTACAACTGATTTTTATCAATTTTTTTAAGAAACGCGCAAATTCCATCGATAACAAAGTAAAAAACTGTTGATATTCCCAACAATTTAAAGAAAGTGTGATTCTTTGAGTATCTTACATCAAAGTTTTTAGTAGATTTTGAGCAATAACTGGCAAATTCCAACACTATGCCTGTCTGACAAACCTGGGAAACAGCCGAAACTCACAATACCAAAGAAGAAGTTTTCTATCGACTTTGAGTAACGAATGATTAACGAATGATTTTGCCTTTTGGACAGATCCAACTTAAAAGTGGTGAAAAATGAGATAGAGCCTACCTTCATAATATGTATGCACGAATGCAATCCAAGATGGCCACATGCATATGGACACTAGCACTACCGCGGCAAAACGACTGCGCATGCGTCAGTTTTCGCGGGCTTTTGCGCGTCCGCGTCTTGATCACAGGAATCCCAAGCAATATTTTTAGAATATTGTTTTCTTTAGACTTTCCCTAAGTGAGCTTAAGTATTCAAGCACAGATGTAATCAATATCAACATTTTTTTTTTCACAACTTTATTGGACAAAGCATAACTAAAATACAAAAATTAAGAAAGTAGAAAAATAACAAAACAAAGGCACTGTCCAAGAGGTGGGTACAATGTTTGAACAATGGCTGGTACTTAAAGTTGAGAGAAGCGACGACAAAATTTGCAGGAACGATTTGCGGGAAATTGATTCCAAAAATAGCACAAAATATGTGCGTTCGTGCGTGCGCTGTTTCACCATCCCATTACTAGAGTAAGACTCCCAAGGATCCTTGATGATTCCCATAAGTCTGCCTTGGGTGCAAGCCATTTGTCTCGCTTGTCAGTTAACGCAAGACCGAAATCTCAGGCACCCAGGAAGGCTTCCGAATCCCTTTCACTCAAAAGTGATCTTACAGGAGTTTGTCAGATGTTGCACCCTCTAGTCCCCTCCCTTCCATCAGTGCTCCACCCTATGGGTATCTAAAGCTACATTGGGCTATTTAGGGAAGCTAAAACAAGGATCAGAATTGCACTACCACAGAAGCTGAATCATGAGACGCTCTCTTACAAGATTATTATTCAAGACGGAGGGTTGGGATCAGATAAGGTAAACTCCAAAAAATTCACCTCCCTTCCCCCCCCCCCCCCCCCCCCTTTCACACACACACATCATTCTATTATTAGAGGCTCCCTTATACAAATGAGATAAATTTGAAAGATAAGAGATAACTACCATTAAATACAAACAAACAAATAAACAATGCATGCAAAAGTTATATACCCTTTTCAAAAAGGCTGTCCTTTATTAGTTATATTGCAAATTACATTTAAAGAGAAAGAGAAATGCATTGTGAATGTAGAATTTTGATTATTCTTTGCAACCAACATACACAGAAAAGTTTTGAAAAGTTTGCTGAGATTCAGTGTTTGAAGAGAGAATAAAGAGGCGTTATTAGAGCCTTTTGTTGTCCAATTATAGACTTAATTTACCCATGTTGCATTTCAGTCTTGGAATGCAATTACTTCATTATCTCATGTTCATGAAAATGGACAGCTGTTGGCACTTTTTAGTTATCAATCATGTGTTTCAGCACAAATGTTGTGTGATTTACAAATTAGCAATATAAATTGCTATGGACAATTTACTGTTATAAAAATAATAATGTAATTTAAATAATTATGAATAATCAAAATATAATTATTAAATTAAATAATTATAAATATAATTTAGTGCTGAAAACAGATTTTATGTATTAACATAACTGGTCATACTTGCTTCTTCTATATGTGCCTCTAAAGTTTGGAACCCCCATCAAGGCCGTGAAAACTTTTAGGGGCCAACCCCTTTTTCAAAGAAAAACATACCATCCCCCTTCATCAACTTAAATATTGATTAGTCCCCAAATAAGCACTAAGGTGCTCGATTGCAGAAACTTTATGCAAATGTGCAAATTAAGCACACCGTTCGTTCTATAAAGAAATATATTACTGTACTTACTTTTTCCGCAATCATGCACCTCACTCCAAATAAGGTCCCCTTGCTGTATCAACCATTCATAAACTATAGAAGTCCTTGCAACTCTAACAGATGCAGCCTGCATGTAAGCAGGCTGTAACTGGTTTGAATGTAACACAATACAATACTGGGGCTGTATTGGTACCAGTATGGGTTATTCTTGTAAACATAAATTTAGGGACATTCTCCACAATGATACAAAATGTCAAATATCTTTTCACAATATGTAATATTAACATGCACAGTCTTTTAGGTTAGACAGATCTAAAAGTATGAGAACATATTGATACTACCAAGTGACATAGTTCGGGATTTTTATATATTTTCTGAAAGTTTTGTTTCTATATATACCAAACAGTTAGTTTTATGTACAAAATTATTTAGAATAAAATTTATCTAGCTTTGTATGTGATTTTTGAGTGAGACCTGACTGATGGTTGCTGGAATGAATACTACGTATGATGTGGTGCTCACTTCTTTATTTGTAGAGTGATTTTATTTAGCAGTGAAAAAAGGATTACTAGTGAGAACTAGCTGCATTTGTATGTTCAGAACAAATAAATTGTATTATGGTAATGATTGGTCTTCACATCTGCAGCTTTAGTGGTCATTACTGTGGGACATAATTATGCCACTTGCCCATGGTCTCAAAGTAGCTGTAAAGGAAGCATTTCTGTTTCAACCCTCACAGGGTACCCCCTTCCACACCCACAAATCAGGGCCATAACCAAGGGGGGTGCACATGCCCCCCTTTAGAAGCTAATGGTCTGCTCATTTATAATTGCACTAGCTGTCACTGAGCAGCAGGTCCACTTCCCCTCCCCTCCCCCTCACTGAGCAGCAAAATGTTGGGGAAAGGGAAAGCATTTAGACAAAGCAAGTGAAGACATAGTTCCATTTCCATTTGATGTGCACCCACCCAGCAAGACTCCTGGGTATGCCCCTGCAAATAATGCATATACTCCTGACATAAACTGTGTGAATAAGTACATAATATTTTTATTCACTGAGTTTACATGAAAAGTATATGAATGAAGGAATCACTAAGTTTAGGTGCGATATTTCACTAATGTGTAATTGCTAGGATCCCCTTTTTCTTGTGTATGAGCAGATGCCGAGTAAGATGACTCTTTCTTCTAAAACTCTTCTCACAATATTCACATTTATATGGCCTTTCTCCAGTGTATATTAGCAAATGTTGCTCTAAATGGTCCTTTCTTGTATAACTTTTCTCACAATGGTTACATTTATGGGGCTTTTCTCTATTGTGTATTTGCTGCACATGCTGATCAAGATTGTTCTTTCTTTTAAAAGTGTGATAACAATATCCACATTTATATGGTCTTTCTCCTGTGTGTGTTCGCAAGTGATAAACAAGTTCAATTTTTAGTACAAATGCCTTACTACACAGTGAACATTTGTGTGGTCTTTCACCAACATGTCTCATGGTATGTATTTTGAGAGCACTACTTTGATTAAATGACTTATCACAGTGTTGACACTGATAGAATTTTTCATTGGTATGAATCCGAACATGTCTTCTGAGATTTGATGCAGTCTGACAGCCCTTTTTGCAGTAAGAACAAATAAACTTTTCATAATTACTTTCATTTTTCTTTGTTTTCATACATGTGACTATTTTCTGCTGATTAGTCAATTGTTCTCCCGCAATGTTGCTGTTGATTACTGCTTCACCATTTTCAAAGATTAAACTCTCATCAACATGTCCAGCTGTCTGGACTTCCTCTGTGGTTTGTTGGTCTGTATTTCTACCACTTCCCTTAACAACACATGGTACATGTATTTCATTGTGCTTGGTCAAATGTTGAGGAAGTAGTCCCTCAATTGAGAACAATATTTCATCATAATTAATCTGAACACATTTGTCAGCTACACACACCATGCTTTCATCCATGATCTCTGTAGCTTGTGCAGCTGAACTTTCTCCATGTGTTTCTATGTGTTGATTGAAGGACTCTTTGCTTCCATACACTTCATCACAAACTGAACATTTTAGGATTTCTTCAGACCATGTTGTTACATGTTGTTCTTCAAGATGGCTTGTTGATTCTTCATCTATTTCATTTACAGAACTTTCATCATTAGTTTCTTCAGTTTTAACCTGTTGATCATTTAGAGCTTCCTCTCTTGCCTCTTGAATTTCTTGTATTTTGTTTGTCTTTATACTTGTGATTTTTTTCTGATTATGAATTAAGTTGTCTCTCATAAAGTTGCTGTTGATGCCTGCTTCACCATTTTCCAAAATTAAACTCTCATCAATATCATGCACAGTTGTCTGGGTTTCCTCCATGGTTTGTTGGTCTTCATTTCCTCCACTTTCCTCAATGACACATGATATTTCATTGTGCTTGGTTAAATGATGAGGAAGTAGTCCTTCCATTGAGAACAATATTTCATCATAATTAATCTGAACACATTTGTCAGCTACACACACCATGCTTTCATCCATGATCTCTGTAGCTTGTGCAGCTGGACTTTCTCCATGTGTTTCTATGTGTTGATTGAAGGACTCTTTGCTTCCATACACTTCATCACAAACTGAACATTTTAGGATTTCTTCAGAGCATGTTGTTGCATGTTGTTCTTCAAGGTGGCTTGTTGATTCTTCATCTACATGTATTTCATTTACAGAACTTTCATTATTAGTTTCTTCAGTTTTAACCTGTTGAGCATTTAGAGCTTCCTCTCTTGCCTCTTGAATTTCTTGTATTTTGTTTGTCTTTATACTTGTGATTTTTTTCTGATTATGAATTAAGTTGTCTCTCATAAAGTTGCTGTTGATGCCTGCTTCACCATTTTCCAAAATTAAACTCTCATCAATATCATGCACAGTTGTCTGGGTTTCCTCCACGGTTTGGTGGTCTTCATTTCCTCCACTTTCCTCAATGACACATGATATTTCATTGTGCTTGGTTAAATGATGAGGAAGTAGTCCTTCAAATGAGAACATTTCATCATATTGTTCACATTTCACATTTGCTTTGATGCATTTTTGTGGTAGAAATTCTATGTTTTCATCCATGATCTCTGTAGCTTGTGCAGCTGGACTTTCTCCATGTGTTTCTATGTGTTGATTGAAGGACTCTTTGCTTCCATACACTTCATCACAAACTGAACATTGGATTTCTTCAGAGCATGTTGTTACGTGTTGTTCTTCAAGATGGCTTGTTGATTCTTCTTCATCTATTTCATTTACAGAACTTTCATCATTAGTTTCTTCAGTTTTAACATCATTTAGAGCTTCCTCTCTTGCCTCTTGAATTTCTTGTTTGACTTGTGTAAAAACATCCTGTACAGACAGTAAACACTCAAAACATTGACTGGAACCAATTTCTTCATTACATGTGCAATGTCTTGCATTTACAGATGATAAATTTTGTGCACTTGAAGGTGAAGAAGAGCACATCTTTTGAGAGGTTTCAGTAGTCTGACAAACATCCAAAGCTCTAGCAAATAGAGCAGCCAGTTCTTCATTGCCATCAATACCATTTATATCAGTTTCTATAGCAACAGTGTTATATGTCTTCATGCTGCATCAATGTCTTACTCTAGATGATTTTTTCAGTTTTCTGTGTAAATAAGCCCTATGTGGAATGATCATAATAAAATAATTAATTTGGGTATAATTAAATGCAATATATCTATTCTATTCAATACTGGAAATATTAGTGCAGCCTGGCTTATGCAATCTTTTTCTCTCCTCTAGATACCAGCAGCCAATGGCGATATCACTGGCTACGTTGATCTTTTAGCCAGCTGAAAGTTGTTGAGGGAAGCAAAAAATTGGCTAATTACAAAATAAAAACCCAATTAAAGCTTTTGTAATGAAGCAGTGCTGTCTACTAAAGCTCACAAAAACAAAAACAACCAAGCAACTCACAATACCAAAGAAGTAAGGTCTTCCATCGACTTTGGTTTTAATTAACGAGTAGCTGATGGCTTAATATCAACACATTTTCGACAATTCCGATTCAAAACTGGTGAAACCTACCTTCTACCAAATTTCAAGATGGCCGACACAACTCGATAGTTGGTCTTAGTCCCTCTCCTGTAACACCACAGGAGGCCCAAGGTGAACCCCTCGTGAAAAGGTTATCAGCGACGTCATGATCAGAAGTTATAGACGCAAAAATCTACTCAAACCCTACAGCAAACGTTGTTAACCAATACAATATCAAGCATGATATGCCGCTGCAGTATATCATTGAACTGGTTGAACCCCCGATCAGTAGTGCGCATCTGTATGATATATGCACACTAGTGTGGCCACTGAAAATAGTGTTCTTTGTTTGAAATACTGTAATTAGAAAAGCACTCGAAAGAATGTTAATTACTTATTACTGCAGCAAGCAAAATCGGCCCGGGAGGGGAGGGGGGGGGGGTATTCCTTCCAGTTTTGGGTAGGGATGTGCCGCTGACCCCGTCGAACCCTGACCCTGTTCCAGAGCAAAATTTCCAACTTGAAACCCTGTTCCAGAGTAAATGCCTACCTCATTTCATTGTTTCGGCCAAGTTGACGTGTCATTAACCCCTTTTAGCCCGGCCTTTTAGACGAACTTTGTTAAATAAATACCCTGTTCCAGATCAGAGAGCAATTACGATTTTTATATACCCTGTTCCAGAGTAAAATCGCTGGAAACCCTACCTTATTTGGCGGCACGTACCCGTATAGCGAATATAGGGGCGTACCCCCACCCCCACCCCACCCCGGGAAAATCGGCCTAGAGTGGTTTTCATTAACCTATGAAACAAAGTGTACTAGTTAGAGTGTAATAGATAAATACAATACTGAGAAAACAAAGGAATTAGAGTATGTTTATGCTCTCTTGGTCTTATATTACATCTTATGAGCTGAAACTTTGCTATCTTACTAATATCGAGACGCTGCTGCTTGAGAGACCGGAGGTAGGGTCACATGACCTATTAGTGCATATTGCCTATTAGAATACTATTGTTTCTAGAATGAAAAATCGATGAAATTATGGAGCTTGCTGATGTAGAAAATATGTATGAGTTTTGAGAGAAAGTACAGAATTCTTTATAGCAAGATATGACGTTTTAAAGTTTTGAAAATGCACCAAAACGAGGCCACCAAGGCCGTCAGCGATAAATGAGGGTCTCAATAAGGTTAACCGCCAACCGTCAAACGGCCTAAATTATAACCGTCAACCGTCAAATGAGGAAAACTTTAACCGTCAACCGTCAAAAACATTAACCGTCAAATCCACTCTCGAACAATTTTTCTAAGTTATTATATTTTTTCCAATTGCGTGTATTTTTCAAGACGTTATAACAATTTCACTATTTCAATACCGTTAAAACTTTATAAAAGTCATACTGAACTTCATATTGTCGGCAGAACTGCTGGCTGGTCGCAAGCACATTGATAGGGGAGGTTCGATTTCCACCATTTTCGGCTGGATTAGGGAATGCTTCAGAATGACCTGTATAAGTATCAGAGGTCCCGCTGGCTTTTGGAAAGTGGAATGAATTTTTTTTAGATAACTCTTATTTCAAGGAATGTGCATGTTTTTCTAAATTACGCAAAATTTGAAAGCATCAAGCTAATGTAAAGCCCGCTTATGTAGTTTTTTTTTTCGTTTGAAACCTGAATTTTAAGCCAAGAAAAATTAGAGAAGAGAAACATAACGAGCCGCAGCCGACTTGATTTTTAAAACAGCAGGGGTACTGGTTGCTACGGAGCAACGTCATAATCTGATTAATTGCGGTTACGTTCTGACATTGCCGAGGGATTATTCTTTCAACAGCATACATACGCAGTTACGTTTTCCGTGTTATTTTTGGGAGCTACGTCAGGATTTTGGCGCAAAATTGAAATATAAGTCCATTCATCTTCGGTCATGTTTGAGCAGTGTTCGTGCTTTAGATCGGTCCCTAACTATGAATAGAGTGGTTGAGCAAAAGAACCCTCAAACGTTTTGGTACATGTTGAATAGTACTTTATGTGGTAAAAAGTTTCTATGTTCTGCAATTAATTATTTCGAAATATCCACATCAATTCTCGCGAGACGACAATGGCGTACAAATTGAGATGTGCTCGATCGACGCGCGACAAGGAGGTAACAGTTGTATTGCCGTTTGGTCATGAAGTCCTGAGTATTTGAATTGGTAGTTGCATTGCCTGAGTGCTTCGGGTGCAAAGAAATTCTCTTTGTGCCTAGCTGGTTCATCCAGCATGAAGTCCTGGCTATTTGAATTGGTAGGTACAGTGCCTGAGTGCTTCGGGTGTAAAGAAATATTTTCTTTATGCCTAGCTGGTCCATCCAGCATGAAGTCCTGGCTATTTGAAGTAAGTGCATTGCCTGAGTGCTTCGGGTGTAAAGAAATATTTTCTTTATGCCTAGCTGGTCCATCCAGCATGAAGTCCTGGCTATTTGAATTGGTAGGTGCATTGCCTGAGTGCTTCGGGTGCAAAGAAATTCTCTTTGTGCCTAGCTGGTTCATCCAGCATGAAGTCCTGGCTATTTGAATTGGTAGGTGCATTGCCTGAGTGCTTCGGGTGCAAAGAAATTCTCTTTGTGCCTAGCTGGTTCATCCAGCATGAAGTCCTGGCTATTTGAATTGGTAGGTACAGTGCCTGAGTGCTTCGGGTGTAAAGAAATATTTTCTTTATGCCTAGCTGGTCCATCCAGCATGAAGTCCTGGCTACTTTGAATTAGTAGGTAAAGTGCCTGAGTGCTTCGGGTGTAAAGAAATATTTTCTTTATGCCTAGCTGGTCCATCCAGCATGAAGTCCTGGCTATTTCCCCTATTTGAATTGATAGGTGCATTGCCTGAGTGCTTCGGGTGCAAAGAAATTCTCTTTGTGCCTAGCTGGTCCATCCAGCATGAAGTCCTGGCTATTTGAAAGTGCACTGCCTGAGTGCTTCGGGTGCAAAGAAATATTTTCTTTATGCCTAGCTGGTCCATCCAGCTATTCGAATTGCTGGGTGAAAAAGACTATAATATGTTAGAAAGCAGTACTTGAAGCTCGTTTCAGTAATCAAAATAGCTTTATTAGCATAAAAGTCCTCAGTCTTTGTACAGAACTGGAATTATAATATAAAATCTAAATTTGCGCTGACTTCGGATTGATGTACTTCTATAGTACTGCTGAGATCTTCGCTTACGGTGGCCGGTTGTTGTAATTCAGCAGTCTTCTACTTAAGTCTATCTGAACGACTTGGACGAGAGTTAAAGAAAGTTTTTTTTTTTTTGAGTTTGCGATTTAGCTTTGTTGTTGTAATCTTTTCTGAATGAAAGCCTGGTTTTTGGCAAAAGATGGTGTCAATTGACAAGTATGACATGTTTGTTAAACAAGAGGTCCTGCTGTTCTGCTGAAAAAGCTTTAGTTGCTCAAAACACACGAATAATATTCTTATTTCTGGTCAGCAAGTTTCTCACTAGTCCAAAATACTATTTCATGCAAAATTGTAACAAAAACATGTTAAATTAGCTATAAATGAGTTGTTGCTTCTGATCAGCTAGACCCCCAACAGATGGGTAAAGAATCTTTACCGATCTGTCGGAGATTTTGCGGTTGCTAAGGGCATGAGGCTCGTTATGAGAATCCATTAAAAACAGAAAAAAGAAGAAAAAAGAAAAGTTGTTGGCTCAGGAAGGACTCGAACCCATTACCCAAAGAAATTAGAATGCTAATTTTATGCAAAACCCCAAAAATCGGACCATGCATCCAGACAAATCGCTGAATCATCGCATGTTACGTATAGGATGAAGATTTCGGCCCCTTCCGCGCTATCCGGTAGAACGCAGCGAGCTTCGCAGTCAAAGAGGGAGGAAACAGTCGGATCCTAGGCCGTAAATGACTGAACCTTACCACTAGACTAACTGGTCTACTGAGGGATTTGGAGAACAAAATAACCTAGTGTATCCCGTGAATTGGCTATCTATTGTTGTGCAAATTACGCGATCCCGTGGCGCAGTTGGAAAACCCTTGAACTGTGAAGCAAGTGAGCAGATGTAAGAGCCGGGTTCGAAGCCGGCTAGGGGCCCAATTTTTTTTTTTTTTTTTTTTTTTTGGTCTCAAAATCAATATTAGTTAGTTGTTGATTAAAGGAGAGAGAAAAGACAGAAAAAGAAAAAGATTATGAAAGAATAAATAAAAAGAATCGTGGAAAATACTTCAAATGAAATAATACTTAAATACTTAATAGCTGAAGGTCTGGGTTTTGATAAAACCATATAAATAATTCACTAGCTTTACCAAAGGTTCATTTAGAGAGAAATGTAACAATGTGACTGTAGTTTATTAAGGAAAAGTAGCCTAAGCTAATATAAACGGCCATTTTATTCTGTTGGAGGGAGGGGGGTTCGTTAGATCGAACCACCCAAGCGACGGGCCTGAAACTGAAAAATCCTTCACGATATCGAATTTTGCCTAATGCATCGATAATGCAGCATATTCATTCTGTTTTCTGGTCAAATATTAAACCGCAATACAAGAAACGGGCACGGTTAGACAGCAACAAGTTGCAACAGTAACAACTAGCGTAATGTCATAAAAAATGATGATTAACTATTGGTTAGAAATATTCAATTGGCATATTTTCAGTGATTTCATTCATTCTTTCATTTTCACTCTAGTGATTTTCATTGACCGTGAAAGAAAAATGACTATTTTGTTTGTAGTGAGTTGATACGAAAGAAAAGAAAACAATGGCTCTAGAGTCTACTACCAACTATTAGTTTGTCTATTCCTTCATGGTCAAATGAAAACCACTCTAGTACAAAATTAATAGTCATCTTTCTTTTATGGGTTAACTAAAATCACTCTATTAAAACAAATGTCTTGCGGAAGCTTCTAAAACATTTAAATGAAAAAAAAAAAAAAAAAAAAAAACGTCCATTTTAAGGCTTTCGTGCATAGACGGAAATTTATTCTAATATATTCCCCATACTTGGCGCTATCAAAGATTTTTTAAATATATAGATTCGAAATTTGGAAGTCGAAAAACTTTTAAAATTGTGATTTCGAAGGTCTAAAGTGTTAGATAAAAATGTTTACAAAATGTTTACTTTGGCATACAGTTCTCCTTTCAATTAAACGGAGCACAGATCAGTGAAGCGGCGTTAACCATGCAAAATAATGGCATATAGTTAGCCGGGCGCTTCATGGTTAACCACTGGGATTAAAAATTTTGTCCCACAAACAACTACTCAGTCTGTTTTATAGAGTACTGCAAGGATTACGAGGCACGTTTCTTTCATTTTCACAGAACAATAAACAGTTAAAACAATTTATAATCAATTTTCAGCGATCAGAGTTTTAAATTCCGAGATATTCTAATAAATTCGTTAAGCTTATGGGACATAGCAATGGTAATTAAGGGTAGTCGGCCATGAATTTTTTTGTTTTACTAAGCCATAGTGAGTGTACCTGACTAATAGCTTTTTAGCTTTATTGAGTCTAGCTGTTCAATCCACAATCTGCGAAAGGTATTTTATTCTCAAGCTCATAGTGAAAACTTTACCAGAATGCTGTGGCTAAGGACATTTCCTGCTTTGCTGGTACTTGTCTGGCTTTTCCTGCACTTTCAAGGTAAGATTCGTAACTAACTTAGAGAGGTGTGAAATGGTCCCCTAAAAGTCAGTCTCGCAAATTTGATTAAAATATTTGTTTTTTTGCCATCTTCAGAAGCCTTGTGAGAAATGAAGTTTTTTCGCTTTAAATATCTACTTACTGCAATTTTTGAATGTCGTCACTTCACCTGGACTTAAAAAAAAACTAGACGCCTAATAGGCGTTCACTCGGGCTACACCTGTGTATAGTACTTGGGGAGAAATGGATAACAGAAGTTGATGGAAACCAGTTTGACTTGTCAGTGTCTTTTGATTGCAAAAATGCATGACAAGTACTCCCAGAGTAGAACACAAATTATATTGGGGAGAAAGTACATAATTGTACCACATAATTTGTACATAATTGTACCACATCGTGGTGGTTATTAATATACTGCTGGTCTTTTTATCACACCAGACATATACAGTATACAGTCTGCTTTGTTTTATAAATGCCTACCAAATGGTCCAATATGATCTATAGATAATACATTATAGCTCAGACAATTTAAATTTCTATTCTGTACTTTTTTACTTTGACTTATGGAAACAAAAGTTACAAACTGTGGCAGACTGTTTTGATGTCCAAGTTAAAATGATTTTGATATTGCTGTTGTCACATTGGTAGATTCTAGAAGTACCACAGTTACCTTTCTATGAAATCATTTCAGTTTCTTAACACAACTTTTCAATGCATGTATTACCATGTTTTCAATATGGAGCAGATCAATAATTATAGCAGTAGTCAGTTGCTGATCTGGCTTTATTTGAAGAAGTGTAATGTCATACAATATATGCTCAGTACCGATACCATATATAGCTCCTCCATGCACATCAATCTGATACTACTACATACAGTAATATCTTCAATTCAGTCCACTTTATCTTGTTTCTGTGAACATGGTTGCACAAAGCTTGTACAAATTTGTGGTTGAGTATCACTTTTCATTGATTGAAAATATCATTTTGTACATTGTACAAATATCATATTGTACATTGTATAATTCTTCAATTGTTGCTAATATAAGGTCTCATAAACATTACTATCATTTCCATGATTATCCATCACTATATTTTTATCTGCTAGCATTGAGCATGATTGACAATAAAGTGCATTCAATATTAAATCATGACATATTTGTACAAAATACAGATTGCACTAAATATTTATAAGTTAATAATAAAAAATCATTTGTTTTCTATTGTTTATTTGGTGTAATTTTGCACCATTTACTAATTCCTGTTTCCTGGCTTAATTATTGAATACACGTTAGTCACCTTATTACGCAAAGGCAAGAATCTCCTTGGCTTTCTAGTTAAATAAACATTGTAGATATTGTTAGTTAATTAGTTCGTTTTTAACACGGCTCTCAGGAAGAGCATGACTGTAGACACCGTGTAAGCAAATATTATGTGCAAGCAGTGGTGAAATATTATTAATTTATAAAACAAACTACTGATCTAATTAAAGACAATATCTCCGTGTCTTACATGTCTGTCCTCAAGTGAAGTTCGCTGCCACAAATCGATCTGTCTCGTGTTCTTGGGCGATCAAGACATTATAGACTCTAAGTTGATTACAACAGCTGGTAAGAAGGTCATCACTAAATTCGAGAATTCGATATTAACGATTAAAGCAAAGTATATTGAGATTAAAAGCCAATAGTTCGAAAAATTCCGAATTCATAGCGTCCGCCATTTTGTTTTCAATCTCTCGCGACCACAGGAAGCCTCGTGGTCAACAGTGTACCCCAAAGGCTTCTGGGTAATTTGCCGATTTGCGACGTTGATAGATTGATAGATTGATAGATAGACCGAAAAGGTAAACCTAGACTCGAGCTACCACAGGTAGCCCGAGTAACAACCCTTACGGCGTTTAAGGAGGCTTCCTACAATTTTTCTAGTGCTCGACCGGTCAACTTGAAACGGCTGTAGTTCTTACATGAAAGCACCCACAGTTATGACCTTTCGTCCACTTACTACATAAAGACTGAAATTTTTATTGGTGTGTATTTTGTTTACATCAGGGTTACCATAGCGACAAAACGATGACGTCACCGTTTTAGATTCCAAGCAATTTTACGCGTTTTTCGACCTAAACTTTTAAAATGACACACAAGACGTTCATATTTAGGACTTTGCCTAGCAGCATACGAATTTTGGAGAAATTCGTATAGACAGATTTTGAATTATTCGAGGCGCAATTTTTTAACCCCAAAAATCACATTTTCTAGTCTTCGATTCCATAATTTTAAAAGCAAAGCAGCATGACAACTCTTCGACTGTCCAAATGTTGTTCAAATATCAGACTACTTCTCTACGAAGTTGCACGTGAGAAAGTGCTTTGGATCTCCGTCAGCATACGTCCATTTAGACATGAAATTGGGCGAAATTTTATCAAAATTTATAGACAAAGCGTTTAGTGCTCCTAAAGAAAAATTTCTCGGTCAGCTGTTTTCTCCCTTTGGTGAGTAGAACTTTAGTACATTTGCAATAAACTGTCCAAGCGCCGATTCAATTGAAGCTTTCTAAGGTACTGAAATAAAATTTCAAAGTAGAGTATATTCGGTGTAACTTAGCGCAGCAAGATTCTAGGTTCAAGTTGTTGTTTTCATTCTCACATTCCTGCATGCAGGCATGCTTCAGTATGCTAATTCGAGGCAATGGTCACCATGGCGTGACGCGCTACTTCACTACTGCGTTTCCGTACGCGTGCTCTGCGTATAGAATATTTCTTCAAAAATCACAATTTCTAGTCTTCGATTCCATAATTTTAAAAGCAAAGCAGCATGACAACTCTAGTGAAGTAGCGCGTCACGCCATGGTGACCATTGCCTCGAATTAGCATACTGAAGCATGCCTGCATGCAGGAATGTGAGAATGAAAACAACAACTTGAACCTAGAATCTTGCTGCGCTAAGTTACACCGAATATACTCTACTTTGAAATTTTATTTCAGTACCTTAGAAAGCTTCAATTGAATCAGCGCTTGGACAGTTTATTGCAAATATATTAAAGTTCTACTCACCAAAGGGAGAAAACAGTTGACCGAGAAATTTTTCTTTAGGAGCACTAAACGCTTTGTCTATAAATTTTGATAAAATTTCGCCTAATTTCATGGCTAAATGGACGTATGCTGACGGAGATCCAAAGCACTTTCTCACGTGCAACTTCGTAGAGAAGTAGTCTGATATTTGAACAACATTTGGACAGTCGAAGAGTTGTCATGCTGCTTTGCTTTTAAAATTATGGAATCGAAGACTAGAAAATGTGATTTTTGGGGTTAAAAAATTGCGCCTCGAATAATTCAAAATCTGTCTATACGAATTTCTCCAAAATTCGTATGCTGCTAGGCAAAGTCCTAAATATGAACGTCTTGTGTGTCATTTTAAAAGTTTAGGTCGAAAAACGCGTAAAATTGCTTGGAATCTAAAACGGTGACGTCATCGTTTCGTCGCTATGGTAACCCTGATGTAAACAAAATGCACACCAATAAAAATTTCAGTCTTTATGTAGTAAGTGGACGAAAGGTCGTAACTGTGGGTGCTTTCATGTAAGAACTACAGCCGTTTCAAGTTGACCGGTCGAGCACTAGAAAAATTGTAGGAAGCCTCCTTAAAGTGGCGCCAGCATAATTCAAGCGTTAGCAAGTCATGAGTCGTAACATCGAATAAGCTCAGCTCCGTTAGTTTGCAAATAACAGTTTGACTGCAGGCATCCAAACGCGTCCGAGTCTCGATTCTAGTCCAGATTCTGGGCTTCCAATTAAAAAGAGGAGCTGCAAAGGAGGGCCCAGAATCTGGACTAAACGCATCCTTGTTCCCAGGCCCTTCTCCAAAAAAATCGAAGGCCCTGGTAATATGAAAACCGGATGTCCCAGATTCTGGGTCATCAAAAGTGTGCATGCTCTAAAGTTTCTTACTTCCGGTTACATTCTATAAACCAATCACATTTGAGCTTGATTTTCATATTACCAGGGCCTTCGATTTTTCCGTTGGAAAGCTAAGAAGGGCCTGGGAACGAGGATGGACTAAACGATGACGCATTTTCAAAAAATCAAACATTCTCGATTTTCACGAAAATCCGTCGAACGAATGTTTTTATGTTCCTTGCTCGAAAATTGTGTCATGATGGAAATGAAATTTCTGAAATAAAAATAAATGTAAGGAAAGTCTACTGTGCTTCAAACCTTTAGCTTCGCCACGTACGACGTACGACTCGCAATAATTTCAGTACAGCGCCTTTCATAATTACGCGACCATGACTTATTTGGCGCCTGTGCATGATGTCGGGCGCCGGTTGGTGACTAAGTTATGATCGTATAAACCTGAACATGATTTAACATAATATTTATCACAGATTTCGCAAAGTACAAATTTTCGTAAAGTGCACGTTTCGTTTTGTTTCGTTTAGTAAAGTACAGTAAGCCTAATTTGCTCGTTTAATGAGATGTAAATTTTCCCTGCTAACAGAGGCTCACACAGACGTTAAATCACTCGAAAAGTGAGCCTCTGCCGAGCGAGGCCGTTTTCTTTGTTGCGCATGCGTTAGGTAACTAAGCAACCCCTGACGTCATTATGACGTTTCGTGTCTCGTGGGCTCGAAAAAATAAGCGGAGTTTCCAATTTGCTCATGTGCATCATCTAATTAATTTCTGGTTTAAACCCGGTTTTCTTCGACCACGATTGTGGACGGCGCACAACAAAGAAAACGGCCTCGCTCGGCAGAGGCTCACTTTTCGAGTGATTTAACGTCTGTGTGAGCCTCTGTTAGCAGGGAAATGTAAATTAGGCTTACATGGCTAAAGCTAGCCGAATGTCGTAGTGTCGGTCAATCTTGTGTGATGTTTTTATACCCACAGTACCAATGAACTAGCTGTTTTTTTCTTATATCCTGTTATTTTATAAAACACGTACAACTGAATGAGACTGTACTTCATTTCAGGTCATGTCAAGTGCGGTGGGCCGAATTTCCATCATCCTAAAATACGCTTTTTAAATCGCGCTTCAAGATTCGTAGAAGCACCGTCGGAAGCGATAAAAGAGGTTTGGTTGGAAAAAACAGAAAAAGTATTCGACATTGAATTCGGACTATCTATAGCTACGAATTGCACGTAAGTTTTTGTTTTCGATTTAGTATAAGTCAAGAGACCATAATACTAAGAGAGCGAAACTCAGTATTGATGTCTGTATGTTTGTGGCGGCTAAGGCTATTTTCAGTAACTTCGCCATTGCGCGCGCAAGGCTATCAAACAATAGAATTGGATTTTTGACGAGCGCGCTGACAGGACCGTTGTTTACCTTCGGCTTTGGCCGCGAACATCGCACAGACATCAATACTGAGTTTCGCTCTCTTAGTGTTATGGTCTCTTGATATGATTGGCATTCATGAGAAATAGACAGCAACAGTCATTTGTTGAGTTTGTTGGGATTATTCTGTATTTTTTAGAAAACAGGTTAAGAGGGGATTTTTTTCAAGTTCGAGCAGTACACGACAAAATTAAAACTCCTGAGCTGAAGAATAGCTGTTGTACAAAACTAATCATTTCTGTCAGAAAGTTTAAGTTGTTTGTAAGTAGTTTTGGCCGATGAAAGTTGAATCACAGTGTTAATCCAAAGCGAAAATTTGGATCAAAAATGAGGTTTAGGCCTTCATTTGCTCATTTGCTATACGTATTCTTTATATTCAGCTTGAAAAAGCTTAATCCTAACACAACTTCAAGAAAAAGTCTTTGTACAGTTCAAACATTTGTTTTAAACAGGTATTTCATCTTGGTACATCAGTTTTTAACCGGTAGAAAAAGGATTTGAGTAATAATCCAGAACGAAAATTTGGATTAAAACTCGCACGAAAGTCTAGTTTTTGACGCTTTTCGCCATTATTGCTCGTCATTGAAAAAAATCTCCTCTTAAATCAACAGGGCTGAAAAACGTATAAACACCACATATTTTTCAAGAAAAAATGCTGTATTACAAGAGATAGAAAAAAGGTGTACACAGTATATGATTAAAGCCCACAAGTTTAGATATGAATTTTCCTAAACTTTTCAGAAACGGGCGCTTAACTTTTGAACTTTTCTCGAAGATCTAGAGTTTGTTCGTTTTTCAGCTCTGTTGGATAAACCAGTTTTTCAGTAGTAAAGCTACGGTAATACGAGCAACAAAATCACTCAACTTGTCTTGCAACATCGTTGCGGAACGAGTTGAAGAGCAATGCTGCGCGTTTTTCCACGGGAATACATATACCACTTATTATAGATATTTTCTTGTGTATTACGGGCTGATATTTTTACGAGTCGCGTATGTTAAAAGGCGATGCAAAATGCCAGCGATGAGTAAAATGTCAGTCCGTAATACAAAAGAAAATATCTAATAAAGGATTTATTATACAATTGCTTTTTCGCTGTGTTTTTAAACAGTGTTTTTATTATCAATTTTCATCCAAGTGGGCCTTTAAATCTTGGAATACTGACAAGGATCGGATGGACCTTTAACTAATGAGATCTGACTTCACGTTTTCCTGAAAACCTTAATAGACCATTTCACGGTTCTCGTAACTCAACCTCAGCCTCGACACCGTGTAATATATTCTTTAGAATTTGAATACAGCCCGTGGAATTTTGAAGTGTTTCGATTGTTTGTTGATGTGTGCATTCTTTACATTACCATGGGCTGTAGTCAGTTTCTAAAGAATATATTACATGCTGTCGAGGCTGAGGTTGAGCGACGAGAACCGTGAAATGGTCTATTAGCAGGGTTTAATAGATTAAACAACAAGAGATGAACATTTTATGTTCATAAAAGCTGGTTTCCTAGCTATTTGGAATATGCCGGAGCATAGTACCAAAGGAATGTGCCGGTGGTTGTTTCAAAATCCCCTTGCAGTGAGTTTCCTGTAACAAAATCACAGTTTACCGATTCCCCGCATGAGCCTCGATCTGATGCTTACTACAGTATTTTTCTAATTTAGGGTACGATACAATACGACTGAAACCACTTACAGCAAATTTGAAATCGAACCAAACATCGTCCTCTTTCCGGCCGTGAATGTAAGCAACCAAAAAGTAAAAATAAAAATCACACCAGATGGTAAGCTCGAAGATAACGCAACCGTGGCCCTGACAATTGATAAGTGTACTGGCGACGATGTCATATATGAGTCACCACGAGTTCATACTATCACAATTTCCAACAGAGATGGTAAGTATACAATAGACTCCCTCCATAAGGTGCTGTTACACGATAAAAATTTCCTCTGAAACTTGCCTCAATCGCCGTTGCGAGACAAGTTTCACATGCAACACATTGTACCGTGTAACATGGTCATTTAGCTGAAACTTCCCCCGGGTCGGTTTCACGAGACGGTTTCACGAAAAGTACAGTAGAACTGCTTTCTACTCCTGCAACAGAAACTTGAACAAGTTTCAGAACTAAATTTCAGAGTGTAACCGACCCCTTATGAAAATCGTCTCGCATCGGTGATCGACACAAGTTTCAGATTGAGACAAGTTTCAGCGTGTAACAGCGCCTTTACGGTCAACTCTACAAACAACACGCACGTACAGTGAACTCTCTCTAAGGCGGACATTCTCGCGACCAGCCCTTAGCTAGTGTCCGCTTTACGGAAAGGTGTCCGCCTTAGAGGGAGCCGTATGAAATTTGACACCACAAATCTGATACCATACAAAAGGAAAAATATTTACTTCCATAGAGCAATAAAAACACAATTACGGACACCCTGGGTGAAGAGATGCAGTGCCCGTATTAACAGGATGTCCTTATTAATAATAACTAGGTGTCCTTATTAACCGGGTGTCCTTATTAACAAGGTGTCCTTATTAACAATTAAGGTGTCCTTATTAACCAGGTGTCCTTATTAATAATAACTAGGTGTCCTTATTAACCGGGTGTCTTTATTAACCAGACGTCCTTATTGACAAGGTGTCCTTATTAACAAGGTTTCCTCATTAATAATAACTTGAGGTGTCCTTATTAACCGGGTGTCCTTATTAACCGGGTGTTCGTATTAACAGACTGTCCTTATTAACAAGGTGTCCTTATTAACAAGGTGTCCTTATTAACCAGGTATCCTTATTAACCAGATGTCCTTATTAAAATTTAGGGTTCTCTATTTTCAGTGTCAAAGATTAGGAGCAAGGATGGCACAGTTAGTGCCTTCGGTGTTAGCGCGGTCCCGAGTTCGATTCCCAGTGCTATCACATCCTTGTTTCGAATTCATTTCTTTCCGCGTAGCTTTTTTAGCTATAAATGCCCGTCAGAAGGAGAGAGATGAGGGATAGAGGGCGGACCTTCAAAAGCTTAAACAAGAGGCCCTGGCTTGGAAGAATTGGGCAACCACTCCCCGCTCTTTCAAGTCAAATCAATTATCTTTATACCTTTACCTTTTATCAACTTGATTGTTTTTCTTTCATAAAACAGCGATGATACAATTTCGGGACTTACAGTTTAAATCTATGGAAGGGGGCCAAGCTGTACAAGTGATTGTTGAGCGAAAAGGATGGCTTGGTCGAGCTGACGGTTTTCAGTAAGTCTTGGAACGCTCCTATTAAAATAGATATTTTTTGTTATTTTTCGACTGATACCGCACTTTGTGCCCCCGGAATTAGTGACAGAAAGCTATCTAGCTATCTACATACCAAACACAACTCAATTCTTGACCAAAAATGAAGAAAGATGCAGTCAAACAACAGACCTGACGTCATCAATGACCACCACAGGCAACCCAGCGGGTTTCAATGGAAAATAAACATCCCATTTTATCGGCTTTAGTATTTATGCTTCAGAATTAATTTCAGTTTGATTTTCAATATCAGCAGGCTTTTATCACTTTGCTGGCCAGTTTCAATTGTTTTTGGGCAGCTCGCGCGACCGAAACTACGTCACGATAAAATCTCCCATAACTCCACTGGCTCAATTCGTTTAATTGGATAAAAATATTTTTAAGAAATGTAACATATTTATCCCGTTGTACTTAATCGATGATATCGATAATTGATGCCAATCGATATCATCCGATTCCAATTTATCGATTGATATTGCATGCTTAATTCCTTCTCGAAAATTTTAGACTTACTACAAACCCTAGCGGTCAACTTGATGTGAATCCCAACCGCAACTACACTTTTGACCAGTTCGGCTCAGTAGTTAGCATTCCAGTATTGGCCATCAAAGATGATGTGAAAGAGGGAAACGCGACGGTTCAAATTGGTCTCCGTTTAGTTGGAAACCCGGGAAACCTTTTCCTCAACACCAACAGATCTGTTGCTAATATCATTGTCAAGGACAACGACGGTAGGTACATCAAGTATATATGCATTTGGAATTCTAAACAAGTGTTGGAATAATTAACCAATCATATCGCACGTAAGAATCCGTGACGTCATATATCCGTACGTCTAATGATAATGATATGTAGACCTGACTATTATGGGAATACTGGTATCTAATCTAATTTCACCTATATCGTAAGGCACTAACAGATCTGTTACTAATATCAATGTCAAGGATAACGACGGTAGGTACATGCATTTGGAATTCTAAACAAATGTTGGAATAATTAACCAATCAGATCGCGCGTAAGAATCCCGGCGTGACGTCATCCGTACTTCTAATGATAATGATATTTAGTATTCACCAACATAAGGGCTATTACAAATCCTGCATTCTGATTGGCTCCCTAACCTCGGGCTATTGGTGATAGCCCGAGTTGAGAGGAAGCGCGAGTAATAATATCAATAAAACATTTTTCTCTCTTTGTTTTGTTTAGTCTCATTCACCTTTGGCCCAATATGTTGGTGAATACTAAAACAATTAGACCTCTCGGCCTCATGGACTACGAGTTTGAATAGCCCATTCGGCCTACGGCCTCATGGGCTATTGACTCGTAGTCCATTCGGCCTCGAGGTCTAATTGTTAAGTAGATCTGACTATTATGGGAATACTGGTCTCTAATCTAATTTTACCTATTGTAAGGCAATATTACACCTATTGCATGTAGAACAAATTAGATAAATCCTAGAGATATACCGGCTCTTCTGTGTGTACTCCAAACACGGAACACAGAACACAAAGTATACGTTAGATCAGGTGACCATGACAACTTATAAAACGAAAGAGAACAACCAAAACAAGACGCAGTTGCAACAGTGTTGCAAGGCTCTGTTAAATGTCCCGATGGCCAACCACTAGAACACGAAGAATCTGATTCAACAATAGAGTTTGTACCGTCAACTCTTGTCAGACAGAACGCTAACTAACGCTCTTCGTGGTGCTAAGCTTCTGTGAGCTATGCCCGGTGTTCCGCTGGGATCCTAAAACGGTTACCCTGTTTATGACAGAAAAACTCAAAATCCCATACCCTGTTTATGACAAAGTATAATAATTGCAGAATGTAATGTACTTATTTGTTTGTAATGTAGATGAGTTTCATAACGAGTTTGTCGCGATCGTGATCGAACAACGATAAATAAGGCTTCTAGACTGATCGTTGCCATTGTGGCTAGCTAACGACTAAGGTTGATGAGAAAGTTGCTACCCTGAAAATGACAAGAAGCTCAAAAAATTGTAAAAAGGATACCCTGTACATGACAAAAAACTCGAAAAACCATACCCTGTTCAGCGGATCATCCCCGTATAGTAAATATATGAGAATACCCCCTCGGGGAGCTATGGGTTGTTTACCGGAAGTGCTTCCTACGATTTCAAGACACTACACGTGGTCATAATGGAGGGCTGGAACCTAAGCTCATGAATTATTAACGAGTTTTAGAACCTCGATTCCGAAATACTTGAGTCTTGATCGCACCAGTTACAAATCAATTGATCACTGATCTCAAATTGAAAAAAATTCTTGAAATTAGAGTGATCCCTGACTCTATATACTTCGATAGTTATAGATAGAAGTTAAACGCGTGATTGATTGTATCTTATTTCTCAAATATAGATGCAGCACGTTCTGGCGCAAGGGGACAAGATCCTGAAGGTAGTTTTAGTTGAAATAAAATGCATTACTGAATAACTTGAGGCGGTTGGGCTGCACTTTCAGTTAGGCGATGAACGTCAAACTTCGCCGCATATCAATAAATTGGTGTCGTTTTCGGGCTTCCTGTGGTAAAATAAACTGGGATCCTTGATTTTTTTACTTTCCAGTCCTTTTTCGGCCACAAATCAAGATGACTGACTAGAAATTATGTTTTTACTCGAAAATCTGTAAGTTTGGGGAAAATCGCTTTTTTTTCACGATGAAATTTGTTCCAACTTAACTTCCAAATATGGTAAGTACAAATTTCCTTATATGGAAGTAGAAAAAAACGACACTTTTTTATAAGATATTTCTTGATATCCGGCTACCCGCAGGGTTGTCAGTGTAATCAAAAATTGTAGCCGCGCCCAATCCAAAGAACCCAGAATCTGTCAAAGTATACGTTATTACTACATGCATGTGAGTCCCCTAGGCAGCGAGGGAGAGGATCGGTTGCAATTGATTCCAGGGGATTGCTCTTGTGTATTCAGTTCTTTTGAATTTTAAATAACTCTACCGCTCATTTTTAGGAAATCGCCAGAAGAACCTTGTTCTACTTTGCATTGCTCTCCTCAGCCTTCTCGGATGGTAAGTACTAGTAGTTTAATTCGTTGAATCAAACGAATGATTTTAATTGAAATAAATTACAATTGAATTCATTTCTTTTCAGATGCATAAAAGGATAGCATACAAAGCGAAAGCATATCCACATGTAGTTTTGCTGAATTCAAGTTTATTTTCTCCCGTTCGTTTTCTCAAGTGACGAATAAGACTGGTCTTTGTTTCAAAAGTGTACGCACAATATTCTCATTTATGTGGTGTTTCTACAACTAGTGTGTATTCGTAGATGCCAGAAAAGACTAGTCTTTTTTAAAATAATCGCATTTATTTGTTTTTGTTGTTGTTGTTTTAAGAAAGACCGGTTTTGTCTGACATCTACGAATATATTTACGCTTTTGCAACAAAGACCACCCACTCACTCAATTCACTCACTCACTCACTCACTCACCACCCACCCACTCACCACTCGTGTGGAATACTTGAAAATAAGGCCTATTCCGGGCTTTTAAGTAATATTTAAAAAGTGGCCCTAAGTTGCCTTAAGTTGTCCAAAGCTACGGCCGGCGACTATAAAGCCTGGAGAAGGCCTGAAATAAACTTCATATATCACCTTGTACCCACGTATTATTATCTACATTTATTTTCACTCGTTCAAGATTAATTGCGTAAATACCAAGACATTTTTTCTGGGCCTAAAATATGTAACAGTTATGTAGTGAATGGGATTCCTGTGTTTGTATAGTGAGTGGGATTCCTGTGTTACATGTAAGCACGAGGTCGACACAGGTCGGTGACATGTTGTGAGTTTACGAGTAAAAGACCAAGTCAACCCATCTTTAGTGTTTGTTGTGATTTATTACAGCGCTAAGTCGCCTCGTGTGATCATAGTTAAAGAAATCTTTTTTGCATGATTCACTCGTCGTGTGTGTAATGCTTCTTTTTATTAATAATTTTTCATTGAACAAAGCGAAATGACATCTAAGTCTGAAGGCGGAAGGGAAATGAATGTCTAAGACACCCTGCATGGCCCCCATTAATTGCTACAATCGTTTTCTCGCAATAATTATGATATGGTATGTTCGATGGCTATCTCGTGAAACTGGTTTTGCAAAGCCACTGCCAAACACGAGTTATTGAAAAACATTGCCGAGTGCAACAGCGCCTTTTTTGGGTGTTAAAACACCCAAATGAAACGAGCACGTGTTTAAATATTACAATGAATACACTCAGTTGTCTCATTTCGTGTGCTCAAGAATTGGAAAATTTGCGTTGTAAAATTATGGGCGATCATTCTCATCACGCTGCAAATCACAGGGGTTGCCAGACCTTAATAGTTTGGGCTACCTGTGGTCTTCTTCGGTATGAAGCCGCTTCTAAAAGATCCAAAGCATATCGTTACCAAAACGCTTCTTAAAACCTCAGAAAAAGCTTTAAAACTCAAGAAATACCTTGCTCATTTATTCATTTACATTTTCTTATGTTCGGTTATGCTTTTGAAGCAATTTACCAAAACGAAATTCTTCTTAGTATATATTTACACAAGGGAAGACACTTCACTGATGATTAAAATTTAGAAGAGCAGAAGTTGACTGATCACTTAGGGGGTGGGGGGCAGGAGATGTAGCATACAAAAATTAAACGGTACGTAAAATAGTTTAATTGTTGTTTGAATGGTTTAGGATGTTTCGCTATTTTACCCGCGCCATGCATGGGCACCCCCGATCTCTGTGTGGTTTTGTACAAAGAACAAATAAAGAAACAATTCAATTATGTGATTTTGTCACTTAGCTATAAAGTACTTTGGTCACGCCCGAGTCAACTATTTTTGTTTTGCTTTAAGTCGAAAATAATAAACATATGAGCCCAAAATCTAAAGAGAACAATTTAAAGGAAGTGGGAGTGCCCGGTTCAATAAAGAGAAATCTAATTGGATTAATGAGATCGATGTTTATTTATCAAAATTTGTACAAAATGCAAAGGCAAACAAATTATCACGCGTGTGATCTTACAGGTGTTTTATTCAAGATTTTCTTGTTCTTTTGACAGTTCATTAGATCATGAAAGAAAACAACAATTTACGTAAGAACAGGTCTTTCAAGAGTGTTGATGAAATATCTGTAGAAGCCTCTTTTAACAGAGTCAAAAATAACGCAAACGTTCAAGCCTTCACAAAAAGAAGTTGACAAAGCTACCATTTTAGCAAAGAGCGATGCAATTGTGGAGCGTCTTGTTGGCTTCCCTCTGTCTCTCATTGGTAGTTGTCATGGTTTCTGCACAGCCTTTTCAAGGTTTGCTGAGTTTCAGTCGTTTACTGAGTTTTTCTGTTATAAAAGTTAAAACGGGTCATTTGTGCCTAGTAAGTTCATTTTGAACTCAAAATGAAATCAGTAAGCAGTTAAGTTTTTCTGTTTTGCAGAACAAATTATGATAAATTAATGTGATATATTATGATAAAATTAGGAAATAGTATTCTCGAAATTTGACTTAAATTAGTTAAATAGTTTTCGATTCATTAAATTAAATGTTTTTGAACATTTACCATTTGCCAGTTCAGCTATCTTAGTGCGAACAGCAAAGAATATCTTATTATCATATGATTGAATGAGATTTTCATTTAGTTCTCTCAATTGTTTCTACATCGATCTCTCTCGTGGTGTTTGCTTGCAGGTAAGCTGAAGGAACTCCTGGATAGCAAGCCTAAGGGATACTTCGACCCTAAATTAAAATCAGCAGTTAGAAAATTAATGGTAAGCGATATTCTAGTTAGCCAAACAAACACAGACGGCATGTAGAGTTTAATTTGGTGTCCGCCAGTTTTTGACATTAAGGCCATACATGCCCTGCTTGTCAGGGACCTTAACCTTTGGTACCCAACTTGTACGTAAGAGAAGTCTGATGGAAAGGAAATTTTACTTCAGTATGTGATCATGATCTTGAAACGTGTTGTATTATAGATAAAAGAGATTTATGATGGATGTAGAACTAGATACAGGTTTATGAGCGAATCAAGTTTGGGGCTCGGCCGGAAATACTGAAACGAAAACGTGTTTACAGTGATATGAATTTCATCACATAGTATGGCTAGGACACACAACGCTACTCGAAACAACAGATCTACATAGACTATATCGCTATTCTGCCACAACGTATTCTGGGACTGTTACCACAATTCAAATCATTCTGTTATATCAGTTCAATAAAACCAAACAAAAGACGTCAGAGCCGGTTCGTAAATCTTTTGTTGAGTAACTGACTTAACAGTCCTAGAATGCATTGCTGCGATAGACTAGCGATATAGTCTATGCACTCTATTTCTGCAACGTCCTGTTGCAGTCAGAAGTGTGTATGAGTGTGAAACGGATCGCGCCGCGCCGTGACCGTGTCAGTGCCGGTGATGTATATAAAAACATTCGAAATTCCTGCCGTAACCGTACCGTGAACCGTACCGTGACCGTGAACCGTACCGTTATCGTGCGCACGGTGTCGTTTTCACAGTCATACGAAATGTACGTACTCTAGCATGTCAAATGTACTCTATGTATAAACATTCCAAACATTGCATAAGTAGGGTGTAATAAATATACAATCAATTTTTTTTCAGTTAACTGCAATAGACTGATCACTGCCAGACATGACATCTTATATATTGTCAACCAAATCTAGTAGCTGCCGTTAGAGTTTCTAACACTTCATGGCAAGTATAGCGCCTGCAGGATGTGTATGGCTGAAGCTCGAAAAGCTGGAACTGTACGACATCAGATTCTAAAATTGTAGCGTTTTCTCCATATACACCTTTTTCAAGAAGGCTGTCGGATGAGAGCTAGACCGAAAGACCACGTGTCTATACCGAAAGGAATTATGGGTAGAAGGCAATCTTCACTCATGTTTTGGCGGTCTGATCTTGATTTTTAAGTTTTATTTTTGTGGTTTTATATTAAATCATAAGTAATTCTATTCCATAGCATTCCCTCCCCCTTCGGATTGAGGTCATCTATATATGATTAAGTAAGGGTTATATATATGATTAAGATAAATAGATCAACTCTTGAACAGGGCTGTACTGTACATATAGACTTGAATTCCTTGGTGAGGACCGTGTTTATATTTCCTAATGTAAGAGATATTTTGGTAGAGAGTATGGTCTCCTTTCCAGAGCCCCTACGCTGTGTACGATCCTGTCGAATAATCAACATCAGTTGTGCAATTTTTAGAAAAAGCATGAATATTTCATCTTTCTATGAATACGGGTTCGGCGGATCCGTATTCACAAAATCGAAGGGGATAACGTATTCACCGAAAATTACAGTGGGAACGACTGAAAATGCGAAATCGCTCCATAACAGGACAAACATTAATGTAGAATATGGTTATATGAATGTACATTAATGTATAGAAGGATTTCAAATAAAACTGGTTTAGCATTTTGCCTCTAACCTCTCAGTTCTCATATCAAATGTATTGGTTTGTTTCTTGAGTGTATTTTTCGGTTTACAACTATGTATATCCTGATGGGTCATCGACCCATCTTCTGGGGAAGTAAAAAAGAGTATTTACACAGAAAAACGCATAACTGGTACTGCTATAGAACTAATGAATTTCCGTTACCTGGCGAGCGTGCAACCTAGCGTTGTGCAGTATACCAAAAATCATTCATTCAGTTGTAAATCCAAAAATACATCGAAGAGTCATACCAATACAATTACGTCTGAAACCAATGTACAACCAAGTGTTACGCTGTCATATCATTGCACATTTTCTGTTTGTGATACAATATTAAGGGTGTACTGACATATATCGTTGCCGCACAACGGTTGCTATGCAAAATAGGGTCATATTTTGGCCGGCAAAATTGAATAGGCACGCGCGCGCGTTTTTGGCGGGAATCGTTTGACTTCCGGTAGAGCAACGCACACCTGACAAAAAGGACTCATTTTCGATCTTATTGCGCATGCGTGGGACACTTTACTTCCAGTTTCTTTAAGGTGGCCCGTACCTATTGATTTGTTTGTTAGGCATGAATTTCAATCGCATCTTTTTACATCAAAACCTTGTCCGATTTCTGAGAAATTTGCAGCCATTTGTCTACAAGCCTTGAAATGTGTACCGGTAATTATATTTCTGCGAATTAGATCAAATAATTTGAGATATCAGACGATTTTTAAAAATGGATTTATGAGAAAAATTGGTCATAAGTCCAAAAAATCTAAGGTTAATTTTTTTCCTATTTCGTTAATCAAGTAGAAAGTCATAGAGGACTACATACACCATGTATCGCACCAATTTAATCCTTAGAAGTTGCGATACAAATTTGCGCTGCCTGTTACGACGCAAAACTACCGCCAAAATCTCAACAAAATTTCAAAAACAGCGAGAACCATATCTGCTATAAGAAAGACAAATGCCAAATGCCAAATGTAACTTGTGAACAAAATATGGAGACATGAGAAGCTAAACGTCAATGTTATCTTCAAGCAAACTTGGGGAGTAATTTTTGTGACCACGAGGTGAACGTTGCGAATTTGTATTCCTTCGACTTCTACAAATTCTGTCGAATTGTTTCGTGAAATTTTCTAAGTATGGGATAGAACAAGATGTTAACATACCTGTTGCCAAGTGCCGTTGTCTTTGCTATACTAGGTATAATTCAGTAAGCTTCAAAAGTTAGCAACTACATCGAGTCGACGTTTGAGCTGCCAAGGTAAAACCCTCATGGTTTGTTAATTTATTCAAAACAACACCTTACTATCTGTTGCAAAATTCCGCACGGGATCCAGACTTTTGGGAATAAAGACAGTAGTTCTCTGAATCCAATTGCTTCTGAGTCTAAATCCCGTGTGGAATTTTCCAAAATGGTCAAACATGACCCCAAATCGACAAAAACTGAAGGCTATAGCATATTGCAAAACGGTCAAAATTGTCCCGACAAAAGCAAAATCTAGGCTTTTATCTCTATAGCTTATGCAAAATGGTCAAAATTGGCCCAAAATCGACAAAACTGCAAAGGCTATAGCCAATGCAAATGTTCAAAATTGGTCCAAAATCCAATGAAAACCAATTTGACCATTTTGACCATTTTTGCATGACTATAGCTTTTGCTTTTTCAGGCCAGAATTGGGAGTCACTTTCCACCATTTTGCATGGACTATATAAAGTGTATGTTGGTCTTGGTCGGTTTCGGGTCATTTTTGACGATTTTATGGGTTATAGCCTTTGGCTTTTGTCGTTTTGGGGTCAATTTGACAATTTTTCATGGGCTATAGCATTTGGTTTTCGCCTATTTTGGGCGGCATTTGAATAGTTTTTATGAACACTTCATTAATCAATGTGGTAGTCTCATAAATGTTTAGAATCATACAATTACTCAGAAATACTGCTCATCAAGAAAACAAAATTGTGTCAGTCCTTGCACCTCTGGCTTATCTCATTGGCTGAAACCAACCTTTTGTGTTCATGACTTTAAAACAGATACTCCCCTGATTACAAGTTAATGATAAAACAGAGGATAAATTGTAATAAAGAATCTGTATTTAATAATTTATTGATTTGTATAGTCTTGTATTTTACAAGTGAGGAAATCAACACAGTATTTAAACAAACTATATTAAACGTCACGTGACACTAGTCATGTGACCGCTACGTCCCCTAACACTCCCTTTTAACTATGATTTATACAAGTTAACTTCCAAAAGCGTGGACTGTTACATACTGTACTGATAGTTCCGCCACGTGATATAATTGGTACGTGTAAAACTTAAAGAATGTAATGACGTCACTTCCGTTTTTTGTACAACACTTGATTCAAGGCGTTCGATATGGTGAGTGCAATGAAGGATATCACCAAGGGACTAACTACCGATTATCTGGGTGTTTCCCATTTGTCAAAAATGTTTGGTGAAATTGAAACAAGAAAGGTTCAAATGGAACAGCTCAAACCAGTTTTGAATCCGTTCGGGATTGCACGTTCCACTTGTCCGCCATCTTGAGAGCGAGCTTTCGTCGTGAACGCACGAATAAGGGAACTCGAAAAATTTATCAAACAGTTCAGACAATTTCAGTTGCATGGTTCGTTCTGACCTGAAGGGCTGGACAACCACTAAACGTTGTTTACTTTTTTAGTTTAGAATTTCCGAAAAATTGACTGTTCAATTTGCATTCCAAACGAAATTACCGGGGTTTTTGATAAATGGAAAATACCCCTTGATAATATCCATCATTGCGCATTGTTCATCGACGAATTGGCTTAAAATTGTGAAACGGGAAATCTGGAATAAAGTCTCCTAGTTGTCGAAAAAAATTTCTATACTAAAATGCATTCGTCGATAACTAGTAAGCAAAGCGCTACGAGCAAGAAGACTCTGATACCTGGTCTTATTAACCTTGTGGTTACCATGGTTATCATGTTTAACAAGTGTGGTTGTCATGACAACGACTAACAATGGAAGTACGGCACACCTGTCTACCATAAGCATGTATAGCCATAGTAACCATATAATTACCTTAGCAACCACAAAGGATACTTTATCCGTGTATCTATGGTTACTTAACAGTCACCATGGTAACCTTTCAAATTATAATACATCAATTGCGTCCGTTTGAATGGCCGGCAATCACAAATACCACGAACACTGTTGCCATGCCAAATTATTTCCATAGCATCAAATTGCTGATGGCCTCCATGGAAATTGTTTCCATGACAACAGTGTCGATAGTCGCACCAATAATTGATACATCCTAGCAACGAATCACCCATTCAATCGTACTTAGAAAAGTAGTCGTAGAATTAAGCAAACTGATTAAGGCCAGGCCTCGTCCTAAAAATATGTATATATATAAACGTTTTTACTGTTTGGCGGAACGTTTTCTTCTCTTTTTTCCGTCCTCGGCATTTCTTTTAAAGTGTTCTTTCAGTATGCTGGGAAGGCTGTCCAAAGCAGCCTTTTTGATCTCGTCGCTTAGTTCAGCGCTGCGCTTTTGGATGTTGGTCTTGGCCTTCTTGGCAACGGTTTCCAAGACGGGAAGATCCAGGATGGCCTTCTCGGCCTCGGCGGCTTGGGGAGCCACAACGGCGTGTGAGACTCCGTAATCGCTTACGGTATCGCGAAGCTTTTTCATAAATGCTGTTGAAAATCAAGAAATTAAGCATGATTTATTCCACTAGAGGTAATCATAGTAATTGATTTTGTTTAATGTGGCGTCGCTGCCCAAAATATTGTCAGGAAAAACGAATAAATAAACAAACAAAAGAATGGAGAAACAGACGCATAGATACAAATTTTCAAATTGCTTCCCTAATTCCAAATCTAAAACGAGATCATAGACTTACCAGTTGCTTTCTTAGGCAGATCTTTGTCAATGATCTTTCTGATCTTGGCCTTTACTTCTGATCTCTGATACTTAGGGACCGACATGATAGTAACTTCATCTTCTTTAAGCCTCAAAATCGATTCTCTGAAGTTTTCGAGGGTTTTCTTTCCCTTGAAGATGTCCAAGACCATGTCCAATGAGCTATTGATACCTAAATGGATATAACGTTAGGATAGCCCAGTTAAAACCACGTACTAAAGCATATATTCAACCGCCGCCCAGTTAGCTCAGTTGTCTGAGACAGCGGTCTTCAGTGCGGGATGTCAGGGTTCGATTTCCCGCCAATACTCAGGGATTTTAAATAATAAAGAAGGAGCTGTCTTTGTAATTACATTTGCAAATGTTTAGACCTTCACGTCTCTACACTTCACGCCTTGCACTGGAAGGACGTTAAAGAACCCACACCACTATATATAATTAGGGGAGAGTGGGCCATGAAGATACCGTTGTGTATGGTTTGTCCTATAACACTACCGGGCCAAATATCAATTGGGTGAAAAGCTGTTATGGTGTCCCTGCCTTCTTAGAAAGCAAAAGCTAATAAACTAAGTTTATCTAGATATGAAAGTAAATTCGTAAAGCATTGTGGTAGTTGTAGTAAAATGACACAATCGCCTATTACATACACAAAGTGATATTCAAAAGCAATGACTAGCAGAGTGATCAAGGATTTAAAACTCAATTCTTGCTTAATAAAGATATTCAAATTACAGTTCCAAGGAAGAGTGACACTCCTGTTTTACTCCTTTCAAGCCCTCCCAATCTGGCCTTTCTCTAATTAAATTCTTGAATTACCGTCATCGATATCTTTCTTCATTTGATTAACTTTGGACTCATCTAACCAGATGTCACGCTGAAAATGATGAAACAAAATATTAAGCCTGGCTTTCATTAGTGACACAAACACAAGCGCAAGTCCAAAAACATTGATCCTTGTGCTTGCGTTTATGCTTATGCTTGCGTCGCAGTGGCTCAATTAAGCATCATGCCATCAGTAGGGCTGCCATGGAAACATTCGCCTTAGTTTACAGCGTTACAGTAAATCCGTTTTCTTTTTCCAAAGAAATTGGTGTCAGAAGTGGGACGTACTTGGAATCGACGCAAAATTTAGCAGGATTGGAAAACGTTTGGAGAAACTGGTTCGACATAATATAAAAGTTTTTGTGTCCGTCAAAAAATGTAGACAGCGCATGCCCAGGGAGACGCCAGGGATCGAAAGCCTACCGAAGGTCTTGTTAATATTTACAAGTGTTGCAATTGTTCTTGGAAGATACAACATTGATGACACTTGCAAATTACAAGTATAGAATTGCGATAATATCAGCCTTATGTTGAGATCAAATCTTTAGATCAAATCTGAGTAAGGCAAACGAAAAGAATGATACAAGATATATTGGTTACGTTAAACGTACCTTTTCTTTTTTAGGCTTTTCTTCTTCAATCTCGTCTTCAACGAGTTCACGTCTTGATCTGTGGAGTTCCTTCTCCTCCGGCTCTACTGCTCGAGTCTTGCGAACTTTTAAAAAACAAACAAAAAACGTTGTTATTACTTCAGCGAAAAATGCGCATGATCGTTTTAGAACAGATTTAATATCACACTCCTGATAACCAGACTTAGATTGCGCAGTCTCCCATCCCCTCCCCCCCCCCTCATCTATTGTGCTGCTTGGATTCTTGACCATTTCAAACAATCCTGTCATATTCCTTGGTAATTAGAGTGGTTCCACCGCAATTCATACCACCCTTGGACAGTTAAAGAACTATCTAACCTTTCTTGGTTTCTTCTTTCTTCTCTACTTTGTCGGCAACTACGGGCTTCTTCTCAGGTTCTTTAGCGGCTGCAACCTTGGGTTTGGGTTGGTCAGCGGTCTTTGGTTTTTCAGCAGGCTTGTCAGCGGTCTTTGGTTTTTCAGCAGGCTTGTCAGCGGTCTTTGGATTTTCAGCAGGCTTGACCTCTACCTTGACAGTAGGCTCTTCGTTCTCAGTCACAGCCCTAGAAGCCAAACAGACCGGTTATATCAAGAGTTTCTTTGTAGAATGGTATCATAACAGTGGATACTTTGTTTCTTCATACTAATAAAATTTACCGAGTTTTCGGGCATAAGCGCCCTTCATCAGGGTGTACAAGATGGTGTGTTTTTGTCATACTAACGGTAACAGAAGCAAACTTAGATCGCACGCGCGCGCGCTATTTAAGCATGCGCTGACAATGTAATTGCAAAAACGTCAAAAATGTGAAAGGCCGATTATATATTAGCCTGTCACATTCTCGCTTCTACCCAAAGAAGATGTTGCGTTACGACACAAACTTCGGCTGCGTAGGAGACTAGTCATGGCCCGTCATGAGGAAAGAGAGCTATTACAGAGAAGCTTATTGCGTTACTGCTGTTGCGTTGCCTATTCAAGTAGCAAAAGTGATGTATGAATTTTACCTCCTTCTTCTTCGTCGTCGTCTTCTCTTAGCAAGAATTTCGGAAGCAGATCTTTTGCGTCTCTTTTTCTTAGTGCTATCCTTCTCGACGAATTCTCCGTCACCAGACTCATCGATGACCATGCGTTTGTATTCAAATTTAGGAGCATTTGCTGTTAATATGATGGTAAATAGTAATACGTTAGATGGAAAGAGGGAGTGGAAAGAGGGAGGGGAAAGAGTAATTGAAGGTGATTTACCGTTGGCAGGAAAGCTGGTTTGTAGACAAGCAAGCAAGCAAGCAAGCAAGCAAGCAAGCAAGCAAGCAAGCAAGCAAGCAAGCAAGCAAGCAAGCAAGCAAGCAAGCAAGCAAGCAAGCAAGCAAGCAAGCAAGCAAGCAAGCAAGCAAGCAAGCAAGCAAGCAAGCAAGCAAGCAAGCAAGCAAGCAAGCAAGCAAGCAAGCAAGCAAGCAAGCAAGCAAGCAAGCAAGCAAGCAAGCAAGCAAGCAAGCAAGCAAGCAAGCAAGCAAGCAAGCAAGCAAGCAAGCAAGCAAGCAAGCAAGCAAGCAAGCAAGCAAGCAAGCAAGCAAGCAAGCAAGCAAGCAAGCAAGCAAGCAAGCAAGCAAGCAAGCAAGCAAGCAAGCAAGCAAGCAAGCAAGCAAGCAAGCAAGCAAGCAAGCAAGCAAGCAAGCAAGCAAGCAAGCAAGCAAGCAAGCAAGCAAGCAAGCAAGCAAGCAAGCAAGCAAGCAAGCAAGCAAGCAAGCAAGCAAGCAAGCAAGCAAGCAAGCAAGCAAGCAAGCAAGCAAGCAAGCAAGCAAGCAAGCAAGCAAGCAAGCAAGCAAGCAAGCAAGCAAGCAAGCAAGCAAGCAAGCAAGCAAGCAAGCAAGCAAGCAGGCAAGCAAGCAAGCAAGCAAGCAAGCAAGCAAGCAAGCAAGCAAGCAAGCAAGCAAGCAAGCAAGCAAGCAAGCAAGCAAGCAAGCAAGCAAGCAAGCAAGCAAGCAAACGAGCAAGCAAGCAAGCAAGCAGGCAAGCAAACAAGCAGCAATTATCTGGAATAGTGCAAATACCTTCTCCGTCTTCATCCACACTACGATATTGTCTGTCATATCCACCAACGTTGCCCAGATACGAGACAAGAAGGTCACGCCCCTCGTGTAACTCTGCATCACGTTTCTGTCTCTGGCTGTTCTCCATCACACTTTGTGCAGCTGATAAGAAATAGAAAATAGAGATCAAGTCAAAAATGAAAATAATGTCGATGCTTTGTGACATACATCATTTTTATGGGTGGCATGGTTGGCCGAACGGTTAGAGTGCTGGCCTTTCACCGCTGTGGTCCCGGTTCGAGTCCCAGCTCGAACGCCTGGATCATATGTGAATTGAGTTTGTTTGATGTGTTCTTCTCTACCATGCCACGATGATTTTTTTCTCCGCGTTCTCCGGTTTTTCCTCCCTCAGCAAAAATCAACATGTGAGTCGAGTGATTATTTGCAAAATACTTATTGTAGAGGTAGTGTGTGTGAGTACAGAGTCCCCCAATTAGTGCGCAAGCGCTAGAAGACCTGGACACTTAAATAAATAGTTTTTTGATGATGATGAAAATAATGAGTTAATTGAATTCATTTCTTACATTCAAGAGCTGAGAGAGCCCTGGATTTCTCTTGTTCTAGTTCTGACCCTGCGTTTCTCTTTTCTTTCTTTCCCTCTAAAAACAAATAGACATAAATATTTAACGACACTCTTGAATTTGACCAAAAAAGGGACAAATTTCCAAGATACTTACGCGGCAAAAGCTTCTTGGCAGCTAAAGTGAAACAAACAAACGCGATTAGAAATAGAAGCTATTGTTAGAATATCTTAAAGAAACTATAAAGATTATACTCTATCTATTTGGTAACAAGAAAACACCCGAATATATAGCTATACTAATTCAAAAAAGGGGCGAATGGCGAATGGCAATCAGCGATTGGTGATTGCATGACCGAAAGGAAATTTGTAACAAGAATTGCTTCATTTTCATTAATTAAATACCCAAGCAATGCAATGCAGTAAAGACCTTATTGGACAAAGTGGTCGATAGGCGATTCATATCTCCGCGCCGGATAGCCGTCTAACAGCATGACCACAGTTCCTTTCGGTCGTGCAATCGCCGATCGCCGTTCGCCCTGTCAACCTTTTTTGAAATAGCTATATAAACATAAAAAAACCCACATAAATTGCAATCGAGTATTTCTCTTCTAGTTACCTTTGAGAGCGGCTTCAGCGGCTAAAAAGGAAAAAGCAATGCCAATTAGTTATTAGTAAAAGAAAATTTAATCAAAATAAAAATTAGTATTAAGAATCGGCTAAAATCTAATTCCAGCTACATACCTTTCATCAAGTTTGTTGCCACCTCAGCTATAATAGTATCAAATAATATATTGTTATTATTTTCAAGAATAGAGTGATGGCACTTAATCCGTGAAACAAAATCTAATAGTCAATGTCTAATAGTCGAATCAAAACAAAAGAAAACAATGGAAATAGTGTCTACTAATGTCTGTTAGACTAATATCTATTTCACGGATTAAGTGCCATCACTCTAATATTCATAACATTTACAATTTTAGACGGATCGGGAGAATTCGCCCTCAATTAGGAGAGGGAAATACCTTCTGTACTCTTTTCATGTGGGTAACCCTTTAGAAAATTAGGATAAATCGATCCCGTGTTAGGACGAATTCGTATTCAGGCCCGTTGCAACCATATTGATAGGGGAGGTTGGGTTTCCACCATAATCGGTTGGGATTAGGGAGTGCTTAAATGACCTGTATGAGTATTAGAGATCCCGCTGGCCTTTGCAAAGTGGAATGAAAATTTATTAGATAAGTATTATTTCAGGGATTTTGTGTCTCTAAATTACGCAAAATTTGAAAGCATCAAACTAATGTAAAGAGTTTATGTAGTTTTATTCATTGAAGACCAGAAATGTAAGCCAAGAAAAATTAGAAAAGATAAATAGAATCCATTTAAAACAGAAAAAGAAAAAAAAAAGAAAAAAAAAGAAAGAAAAGTTGTTGGCGCAGGCAGGACTCGAACCCGTAACCCAAAGAAATTAGTATGCTAATTTTATGCAAAACCTAAAAAATCGGACCATGCATCCAGACAAATCGCTGAATCATCGCATGTTACGTATAGGATGGAGATTTCGGCCCCTTCCGCGCTATCCGGTAGAACGCAGCAAGCTTCGCGGTCAAAGAGGGAGGAAACAGTCGGATCCTAGGCCATAAATAACTGCACCTTACCACTAGACTAACTGGTCTACTGAGGGATTTGAAGAACAAAATAACCTAGTGTATCGCGTGAATGGCTGTCTATTGTTGTGCAAATTACGTGATCCCGTGGCGCAGTTGGAAAACCCTTGAACTGTGAAGCAAGTGAGCAGATGTAAGAGGCGGGTTCGAAACCGGCTAGGGTCAGTTTTTTTTTTCTCTTCTTTTTTTCTTTTTTTTTTTCTTTTTCCTTTCCCCCCCTTTTTTTCCTGCCTCAAAATTAGAATTAGTAGGTTATTAAAAGAGAGAGAGAAAAGACAGAAAAAGAAAAAAGACTATGAAAACGAAATAAATAGAAATGGTGGAAAATACTTCAGTTGTTAAAACTAAGAAATCTTTAAAATAAATAGCTGAAGGTCAGGCTTTTGATAAAACCACAATTCACCAAAGGTTCATTTAGTGAGAAATGCAACGTGACTGTAGTTTCTTGATAACTAAAAGTACTAGTAGCCTAAGCTAAGCGGCTATTTTCTGTGGGGAGGGAGGGGGTTCGTTCGAACCTTCGAACCACCCCAAACGACGGGCCTGGTATTACTATGGATATTACCCGTGGATGGTGGGTGGGATACCACTTACAATTGACTATATGAAGAACTTCGAAGCTTACTTGTATAGTCAATTGTAAGGGGTATCCCACCCACACCCACGGGTAATATACATAGTAATACGACATGTTTGATGTGCTTACCATGCTCTTTTTCTACAAGAAAGAAAAAGAAAAGAAAAACGATTAGTTCCAAGCGACAAAATCGTGTAGAATTTGGTAGAATTTCATTGGTGAAAATGTTGTTGAAAGCTGCGCGTGATTTCTAAAGACTTGTTAGACATCTTATTCACGTGCAATTTGAGTTATACAGGGTCATTTTTGGTGAGGAGAGAATGGAAGACACAAGTTGTGCAGATATTATGAACCACAACGGAGTGCGCGTATGAAATTGTGGAGAGAGATAGACAAGATGCAATAACACAACTGACAACAACTTTATCTCTACTTTATTTAACAAATAGATTCCATTTTTCCGTGCGTCTGTACTCTAATAGATGCACAGATGACGTCAAAATGTGGTGAGAACAAAATTGTACGTCACGAGACGAAGTCGAGTTGCGTGACTGTTGTTCTCCCCACGTGCATCTATTAGAGTGCAGAACCACGGAAAAATGGAATCTATTTGTCTTATATAATATCCACCGAAGCATTTCAACCAATCAGAACGCACGTAAGATTCTATGACGTCATCTATGCGTGTGTACTGTAATCACACACGGTTTTCGACCAATCAGAGCGCTTCCCTGCTAACAGAGGCTCACACAGACGTTAAATCACTCGAAAAGTGAGCCTCTGCCGAGCGAGGCCGTTTTCTTTGTTGTGCCGCCGTCCACAATCGTGGACGAAGAAAACTGGGTTTATCCGGTTTAAACCGGAAATTAGATGATGCACGTGAGCAAATTGGAAACTCCGCTTATTTTTTCGAGCCCACGAGACACGAAACGTCATAATGACGTCAGGGGTTGCTTAGTTACCTAACGCATGCGCAACAAAGAAAACGGCCTCGCTCGGCAGAGGCTCACTTTTCGAGTGATTTAACGTCTGTGTGAGCCTCTGTTAGCAGGGAATCAGAGCGCCTAATATACCAATTATTATATAGAATAGTAACAATACTTACCAGACAGTTTCTTGGCTGGATCCTCATCGGCTGATCCTGCATCATCATTGTCATCATCATCATCTTTGAGATTAGCAAATTCAGCCACCTTGTGTTTTTGTCCATCTGCAAAGATAAGATGGAGGTTAAACATCCACCACTGATGGTGGAAGTATTCAAGATGTTTTCAGCCTTCTTACTAAAGCAATTTTCAGTTTAGTCAAGAATAACAAATATCTTGCAAACTGTTATCAACTGTTGTTGTCAGGTTAGTACACGCAAGGGGGTACGTAAGGGAGATACGAGTCTACATAACGTATCCCCTTGCGTGTACTAATCTGACACGACGTGAACGAGAGCGGGTTTCATATTGACAAATAGTCAATTCAAAATAAAAATACTTGGGAGGACGACGTGAAAAAAAAAAATGAAATGAAATGGCATCCTAAACATGGCGTGGTGAACCTGCCCGCGATGCAGCCTTTCGAACATCCCGCTATCGAGGACAACCACCACTGCCCCGACTTTGCAACAATTACAAAGTCGTTACTAAAAGTATAACTCGCTCACTGCGGACTCTCACTATTACGCCCGTCATTTTACGTCGCGTTCAGGCGTTGCGTCGCGTTTATAGAGCAGATTTCTATGACTGTGAAAACGGTACCGCACGGTCACGGCACGGTTACGGCAGGAATTTCGAATGTTTTTACAGACAACACGGTACTGACATGGTTACGGTACGTCGCGGTCCGTTTCACACTCATACGAAATCTGGTCTAAAGGTCATACGCTGACTTGCATGTTCAACGTTCTCTAAGAATGTTATTTACCAATGGAGTAAACTGAGTTATGCCAGAATGACCCACAGCTAAGTGTAGTGTTGCCATAGCAACGGCTGTTGCACTCGCTGTCAGCAACTTTTCCATATCGACCAAACTTGTTACCACAGAAACAAAGATATCCGTACTGCACACCGGCGAATTTGTACCCCTCAAGTTTACAACGACCAACACACCATTCTGGGGTCATCTCGAACTTGGTGAATCGTACAGGAAGATCACGATTTGGGTTCTTGTCTTTGTAGCAGCCTTGATATGCTGTAAATTATAGATAGGGTAATGGTTAGTTACAGTGAAAACCCGATATTACGACCCCCGGTATTATGTGAACCCCTCTGCAACGAACCCTTTTGCTTTCACCGTCCAACAGAAGATGTATTTACTCTAACCCCGATATATCGACCACCGGTTTATCGAACCAATTATTACACTTCCATAACACTTCGAGCTGGAACTGTAATGGTTAGAGAAAAATATATTTCCACCATGAATCAAGATGATATATAGTATAGATTGATATACCAGTAACAACCATTGGTGTCAAGTTACTGTAAAAGTCAAAGTCAATGTTGAGCGTCCGTATCCGAAGTGTATTACAGGAAGTGACTCGTACGATCTCTTCTTACTCCTCTACTGTATAGTCCCCGATTACATGCACGGTGCATAATCCGCTGAAAAACACCATCGTCTCTAGTCTTAACTAAGCGTTTATTATTAAACCAACCTTGAGATTCGCTGCTCAAAACTCCACCTGACTTCTTGGCAGGTTTTTGTACAGGTTTTGATGGAAGTTTGTCCAATTCCTTTTGTCTTGAAACAAAGGTACGACGCATGTGTTTGAGTCCATCTCTAAGAAGAGTTGAGCTGTATACTGGCATAGACATCAAGTAGTTGTTAGAGATAGCATCGGAAAGCATACGGAGAGCACCGTTTTCGGGTTGGTAGAATTGGAGAACGAAATTCGCTGCTGTCTTCATATCTTCTTCACTGAAAACAAAATAGTTTATCAATAGTAAGGATGAGGATGATGAGAATAGAAAATCGACTGATAGTCTTCCAAAAACCAACTTACAATATTTCAAAAACTGAAGATTACATATAACAACGTGCTGACATCGTCCTACCAACTTTCACTTTAATCCTACCAATAATCTACTGACATTCTAACAACCTACTGACATACTACCAACAACTCATGCCAACTAACTAATAACTACCTACCAACAACCTGATACAACCTACTAACGACCACCAACAGCCCACTGAAACCTACGTAACCTATACCAACAACCTGCTGACATCCTACTAACAACCTATTGACAACCTACCCACTACAACCTACCCACTACAACCCACTGACATTCTAACAATAACCGAGCGACACTCAGCCAACAACCTAGTAATACCCTACCAACATCGTATTGACATCCTACCAACCTACTGACAAACTACTAACACTTTACCAACAATCCGCTGACATTCTACCAACAACCTGGTGACACCTGGCCTACCAAGAACCTATTGATATCCTACGAACAACCAATTGAAAACCTAGCAACGACCTAAAGGTCCTACCTAATAACCTATTGGTACTTGCCCTGCGAATAACAGCACTAGTTTGCAGTAAAGTAGGGGTTGCTTTACGCAGCTAGGCCAACACCCCATTTTAAATCCTATCTATAGTTTTGTATATCATTTTATAGACCAAATTAATCATCAACTCACCTAAAACTTGTAACAACTGCAGAAAGGAAGTTAGGATCTCTGGTGTAAGAATCATGGAGCTAAAAAAAAGGGGGTTGGGATTAAATTGACGCGTTTAGTTGAGGATGTCTCACAAGAAAATCGTAAATTCGCAGCTCACCGCTTTTTCGACCTCAGCCTTGAGAATCTTGTATTTGGTTGAGCTCTTCTTGCGGTAGTCTGGGTGCCAATTTTGCTTGAATCTTAATGATGCTTTAATCTCATTATTCTCGTCTGAAATCAAACAGCAAAAAAGCTACACTAAAAAGCTGTTGTCTGTTGTGGTAGAATTTAAAAATTTAGATCAGTGCAAATATATGGTCGACACCTCCAACGGCACTAGCCCTTTTTCTGACGTTTGTGAGCGCATCGGGTTGGGCTTCCTGTGGTAATATGGCGAACACGTGCGAATTTGAGTTACGACGTCAGCCTCGCTTCAAAGCCAAGCTATCAGACTTTGACGGGTCACAAATCCAAAATAATAGCAAGAAAGATGAAAAAGATTTAATATATTAGAAAAAGGGCTACTTTCATCGCCAATTCCCGTGGTTTGCCGTCTTTCCTACTCATATTTCCCAGACAAGGTCGCCATGGCAATTTTGGCAATCCGGAAACAGCACAGGAATAGTGGAAGGGTGGGAAAGCCTTGACCTTCAATAAAAAGCGAGCCTAGGGATGTTCAGCAATTTCTATACAAGTACCTGTTGGCCAGTCCAAGAAGACTCGGCATCTTTCATTAGAGTAATCTTTACAATCTTTAGGCATGGGTTTAAAAGAACGTAGTGCCGCATCCTGCACTACTGTACCAGCTGCATCCTGCATTACAGCACCAGCTGCGTCCTGCGCGACAAATCCAGCTGCGTCCTGCGCGACATTACCAGCTGCGTCCTGCGTGACAAATCCAGCTGCGTCCTGCATGGTAGTACCAGCTGCGTCCTGCGTGGTAGTACCAGCTGCGTCCTGCGTGGCAGTACCAGCTTCGTCCTGCGTGACAGTTTTATCTTCTGGTTGGTCCTGACTTCCTGGATAGATAGGTTGAATTCCATAAGAGCTCATGGGGTTGTAATATGGTTGTTGAGGTAGCAGAGGATGGTTGACCATATGTGGTTGAGGTGGTCCGATTTGGACGCCTGCAGGGGTCATAGAAGGTCCACCAGGAGCACTGAAACTCATAGGGGTAATGTGTACGGTGGCTCCTAACGTGTTGAGAGTGACAGGGCCATACTTGGGTTTTAATCCACCTCCGCCGCCGCCGCCTCCGCCACCTCCTCCTCCTCCGCCGCCGCCGCCTTCACCTGTTATTCAAAAGCAATGTAAAAATCAATGAAAATTGATCATGCATGATTTAATGATACAAGGTATCAAATACTACAAGATTCTATAACTGGTAAGGATTTCTGTACAAACAACTGCTCGGTGAGTATACTAAAAGGTACTAATCCGTGAACCCTAACAGGTTTGTTGATACACCTATTTCAAAAAACGTCGTCGGACCAAAGACCCCAAGCATACGCGACTCACCCAAAAGGATTATGGGTACAAATTAGTAAAATAATAAAACTACACGAATATCAACATGACATATCCACATCTAGCTTGCTACATCCTTATACAGCAAATAACTTCATTTAATTTCTTGTTGTCTAAAATCAAGACCAATGCCGAAAAATGAGTTAAGTTTTGCATCCACCCATGCTCCCTTGCGGCCTAATCGCATGTGCTTAGGACTGTCGTCCGACAACCCTTTGTGAAACAGGTGTATGTATATATGGTTATCTTATCTCCTCCGGGAGTGTACACAGGCATGCAGTTAGGAAAATGGAACGATCAAATCTTCTCTATACTATACGGCTACTTTATTCTCTCTTTACAGTGTCCACGATAGAGCAATTTTTGTATGAATGTGAAACGGGTCGCGCGGTGCCGTCAGCGCGTCAGCGCCGTGATGTCTTTTAAAAAAACACTGGAAATTCCTGCCGTAACCGAGCAGTGTAGTGAGCATGCTGTTTTATTCACAGTCATACGAAAACTGGTCCTCACGAGTTTGCACTGTACAATCAATTATAATTCTTACCTCTGGCGCCTTTCTTCCACATTGTCTCGTGGTGAATCCAGTGAGGATGGTTTTCCGCGAGCTCGTCAGGTCCCTCATTATCTTTGCCAGGTCCTTCATATTCGTATTCGCTGTCGATTTCTTCACTGCCTGGAATAGGAGGAATCTTCTCCTCCTTCTTCTTCTTTTTCTTGTCTGAGGATCCGCTGCTGCCGCTACTGCTTGATGAACCTGATGAGTTGTTGGAGTCGTCGTGTTGCTTTTCAAGGACTGCAAGAGATATTCAAACTTGAATTATAACCAGCTATTACAGTTATGATGAATTACGTTTACGTTTATGAAGTATTACGTTTACGTCTATGTTGCGTCTATGTTTATGATTTAAAATGTTTATGATGTTTAAATTAATGGTGAATTACGCTTACGTTTAGGATGAATTACGTTTACGTTTACGATGAATTAACTTTATGGCGGATAATGAATTATGTTTACGTTTATGATGAATAACGTTGATGTTTTTGATGAATTACGTTTACGTTTATGATACATTAAATTTACGTTAATGATGAATTAAGTTCATTACGCTTATTACGTATAACGATTACGTAATGATGAAGTACGTCTACGTTTATGATGAATAATTAACGTTTACGTCTAAATGATTGCAACGCACTCCGACCGAAAAATGGACCGAAAAATGCAATATTTTCTCTACCAATCTTGGCGTTTACTCGGCGGATGTTGGCTGTCGATTTATTGTTTTAAAAAATTGTTTAACACTTCCACGAGTAAACGTTTTATGACCTACTCCTTTGCTTAGTGACAGTAGGAATAAACACATCTATGAGTAAAGGATCATATCGTATCCATCAGCGACGGATCTAGACATCTTGACTGAAGGGAGGGGTACCATCGAGATTAAAAGAGCCAATTTTTGGGAGTGGGTTATTTTTGGCACGCGCGCATCCTTCTAAAATAAATTTTCTCAAAAGAAAAAAATTGGATCCAAGTGAAAAGAGGGGCACCGCACCCCCCCCCCCCCCCGGCCCCTCCCCTGGATCCGCCACTGTCCATTCCCATTTATAAACCAGAGTAATTGTGATGTTAGACATATTCCACGAGTCGGAGTGTTCGCTCCTCAGTTGGGGTTCCTGTGGTGGTCGCTCACACACCTCCCAGTGAAAAAGAGACTACGACTTATCAATTGGAATCAGTCTCCTGTGACGTGCGTGTCTGGAAACGAACAGGCGAAAAACTTACCTGGTTGTTTATCTTCAACTTTCTTGCCCTTCTTTCCCTTTTTGGCTTTCTTGGCTTTCTTTCCTTTCTTTGCCTTCTTGTCCTTCTTGTCCTTCTTTCCCTTCCCCTTTCCCATGGCATGGTGCTTGTGATGAGCATGAAGAAGCCCAAATCCTGGGTTTGGAGTGTAGACAGTTGATGGTGGAATAACACCTCCATATGGGTTGTATTGCTGTGGATATCCTGGCACGCATCCCTGAGGCTGACAGGGGTTCTGTCCCATACCCGCGCCGCATGTTGGGTCGGTACAAGGTTGGTAGGGTTGCTGTTGCATCATTTGAAGACCACCAGTGGTATCAATATGGGGAGGATGGCAGACGATACGACAGTTGATGCCAGCTACGTTGATGTCATAGCACCTCGTTTTGCAGAATTCCTTGCGAGCTGCAGCATCGTCCAAAGGTGCATCTTTGAGAGTATCGGTTTCGTTGGTTTTGGTGGTGTTCTTAGCTATGCTGTCTGGAAGTCAAAGAAAGTGTAAATGAGATAACTGTGCATGTCCAAATATTGTCTGTTTTCTTGATATAGACCACTTTCAAAATTACTTGAGACCGAGGCTAATGTGGATAAAACAAAAGACATGCTGGTCATGGCTGGCTGGTTTCTTTTGTTTAGTCATGTTAGCCTCGTTTTCAAGCAAATTTTGAAAGTGGTCTATAACACATCTATTTTAAAATTCTGTCGGACAAAAAGCTCCACATTTACGAAAGGAACCCAAAATGGAGTATAGAACCACACGAATATCAGCAATTAATATTTAGCTTATTTCCCCAAATTAGATATCAAAGAACTTCATTTTGAATGTGACCAGGAGCCCAGTAATGGGTTCCTGATGTGACAAAACAAAAATCTCTTCAATAGCATGAAGTTAGCATGAAGTTTTACTTTTACCCATACTCCTTTTCGGTCTAGTGCGTGAGCTTTTGACCTCTCGTCCGACGATTTATTTGAAACAGGTGTATATATTATGCTTCAATTTTATCCTTGGTTCAATTTTTATAAAAACAAAGGAAAATAAAAATTAAACCACAACATATAGTAGTTTAGGCGTTTGAAAAAATATCTCACCTGCCAATTTTTTGGCTTTTTCATCTTTGTGCACGTGAAAGAAAAATTTATAAAATGATAACATTAGTAAATTAGAGATGCCAGAAATGAAGAAATTTAAATGAATGAATGAATGAATGAACGAACGAACAAAGAAAGAAAGAATCAAACAAACAAACGAGCAAAAGAAAATGTATTAGTGTGCTATTTGATACAGCGACCTAGTAGTACAGTACAAATTATATTCTAACCTTTCAATTTCTTTATGATGTCATCTGTTTAAATGATACAAATTCAGTAGTTAGTTATTATTCTTAGCACCACTACCAACAAGTTATATTAAATCATCAATATAAATTTACAAATTATGTATCTATGTAATTACGTAAATTATGAATCTATGTAATTGGATTATGCAACTAAATTACATACTAGACGACTTTCAAAAATGGCGGCCTAGTACATGAGAACGAGGCCACAAAGGCCTTGTTACCAGAAAATAAGCATGACGACACTTCTATTTCTATCAAAGATGATGTGTTCCTCTTCCTTTTAAAATACCTATTTTATGTGCATTTTACAGGATAATTTTTATATATTTAGAATCATTTGATGCGATGTTGATTTTGGAGGCCTTCTGGCCTCGTTATCGTGAACAATGAGCCCGCCATTTTTGAAAGTCGTCTATGAATACGTTGTTTATTCTTAGCAATGATACATTGCTTACCGTTGTAAATCATCTTGGATAATGACTGCTGGATATCCACGATGTGGCTGAGAGCCTTTGTGAACCTCGCTTGCTGTTGAATGAAATAAATCGTTTCATGTTATAAACATCAGGATACTCCGCGCGCGACATCATAAAAATCTTCAGCGAAAATTTGAAAATTGTTGGAACCAACAATGTTGGGAGTTGCTGGTCAACATAGTTGAGAGCGTTTGCACGATCCTTTAAGCGCGTGCAATAGATAAATAAGAACAAAAGAGCATAGTAGAATTTGAGTAGTATGTAGTAATGTATTACAGTCAAACCTCCCATAAGCGACCAACAAAAATGTCAAGTTAAGGTGGTCGCTTAAGGGAGGTGGTCACTTTAGAGAGTTCACACCATATATACTTTATTATGACAAGCGTAAGCATAATACAGTCAAACCTCCCGTATAATACAACGTTTGTTTGAAATATCGATCTGTACACGAAAATGTACTAAAATAACAAAACAGAAAGGTAGCCTGTGAACTAAGCTCCTATGCCGACAACCTCTTCTATTCCCCCGCTTTTGAGATCCCTTTGTTGAAGCCCGTTGATGAAAACGACCACAGGAAGCCCAAAACAATAGAAAACAGAAAACAGACGTTTGCGAACAGGCTTTCCTTCCCATTTTCCCTCCACTCCACCCTATTCGCCCAGATTCTGTTCACAGAGGCTAGCAGAGGGAAAAGAGGGCTTATAACCTCAATCATTCTTTCCCACTGTCTCATTCTTACTTGGCTATAAAGGACGCATATCAAATAAATAGAAATACTTACTGGTTCACCGAGAAGCCATTGAGCGAAGGTATACATTTTCTGAAATATTGAAGAAAGAAGCGAAGTTAACACTTTATTATAGAGTAGAAAACTTGCATGAAAGTGAAAACGGCACGGCAAATTTACGGCAGGGATTTCGAATGTTATTACAAACAACACGGCACTGACACGTTTCAGACTCATGCAAAATCTGCTCACTTTATCATAAGGCAGAGATTTTCTTGGCTACTACAGTAGAACATAACCAGAAGCCACGGAGACTCCGTGCGCGCATTATTTCAAAGCTTCGGCAGCCAAATTTGACGCGTTGGCGCATTTGAGTCATTCGATTCGAACGAATCCAGCTCGCAGTGGAAACCAATGCATGGCAGATTTGCAAGTAGTTGATGGTGTAAAAATAGCCCAAACGCGAGGCAACCATCAGAGTACGTGAAACCGCACAATAGCAATGGTTTATCAGATACAGTGGGACCTCTTTAAAGTGGACACCAAAGGGCTGTAAAAGTGTCCGTGATATAGAGGTGTCCGTCTTAAAGAGGTTTCATTTGTAAGGAAATGTACGGAGATTCCAACAACCTGGCCGTTATAGAGAGGTGTCCGTATTATGGAGGAGTCCACACGGAGAGGTTTCACCGTATGCACATCTTTCAATTTTTTAAAAAAATTTCCCAGACTCGTACCCAGTCGCCACTTATTTTTTCTATCCGCAAAGGAATCTGGGAAGGGGATTGGGGCGCGCAAAGGCGCTTGATGCAACGCTAGCTCGCTAAATCCTTTCCATCAATCACTTCGCGAATAAGAAGAAGCGACTGGGTACGAGTCTGAATTTCTTCCTCTTTAACACCGAGTTGGAGCTGGATAATTCAACCAGAGGTAGAGCAATTATAGAAATACAAAGGAAACGAAATTTATTTTGGGTTGATAAAGCTCTTACATCGTTGCTGTTGCTGCTTCTCTTTTCTTCAGTCTTCTCTGGAGTATTGATCGCGCTGAACAGATTCTCGAGCTCTGGAGAAAGAAAATCAGGATCAAGAAAAATATATCTACGATATCTATTTAAAATTGTAATTTTAAAAATTATCTTTTTGTATCATTATCTATCCATCTCCTAACAATATGTTGCATTCAGGACGGTATCAGAATTATCCTTCGAGGGTATCGCATATCAAACAATTGTTGTCGTTCGCTGGGCTTCCTGTGTTTCTATTATTGGGCATCCTGTTTACCGAAAAGCTAGGTTTCTAAGGTAATTTCAAGATGGTGGACAATGTCATGTTTCTTTGCTACAATATCTGCAAGTTTTCATTCAAATTTTCTACAGTTTATTAGGCTCTAAATGCCACGAAAATCAACAAAAGTGAAACCAGCTGACTTCCAAATAAGGTAAGGTATGCCCAATTTCATGGCGCGCGAATGACAACTTTTTATAAGGAATTGTTTTAAATGGAAACCATCCAGAGGGTCAAGACGTTCATTTGGAAAAACCAGTCAAGAGGAAAAGGGCCAAAAGTTGTCTGAGGAGATAGTGTGCACCAATCCTTTAAATCTAGATTTTTTTTTTTTTTCGTTCAACTCCTGCGATTCACTAGTCTCCTTCGCAGCCCTTTTAAGGCTGGTCAAGCAACGCTCCCTCGCCCACAAATTAAGAGCGAGGGATCATTGCGTGACGAGCCTTGAAAGGAAGGGCGAAGGATCATTGCGTGACGAGCCTTAAAAGGAAGGGCGAGGGAGCATTGCGTGACGAGCCTTAAAAGGAAGGGCGAAGGATCATTGCGTGACGAGCCTTAAAAGGGCTGCGAAGGAGACTAGCGATTCAGGATCCACCAACTCTGCTCGTGAATGAAAGGTTTTTCATGAAGGTGAGTGTGGAATACATAGACATGGTGCTCCAATCATGTTAACAGTGTTTTGCGTCCAGTGTATGGTAGTTTTTAATACCTGTTCTGTCTGCATCTGAAATCTTGGAATCTCCCTTCCAATCGTCACGAATAATAAAGCCTACACAAAAAAGAACACATTTCCTTTAGCATTCCCGCCAAAACGTTAAAGTGCTACTTTGATGAAAATTCACCAAAAGGATGAAGTTATTTCAAACTTGGCACTTATGATGCATAGTCTTTCAATAAAACCTGTGTGTAATTTTCTTTTTGAAATTTTCAGCACAAGTGACTTTTAGAAGGCGAATTTTCTCGACCGTCATTTCATCTGTTGCATTTTGTTGATTGATACTCGGTAGAGGAATGGGTCGACGCGTTCAAAGTTTTGAAAACCAAGAATTACATTTGTCTCCCTTCTTTGTTCCATCTTATATGTATGTATATATTGTTTCACCTCTCTTCCTTAAGTAGCAACTTTCGATTTTTTCGAGAAAAGAAATAATTCCAACCCCAAAATTCCAGTATGCAATTTACTTTATCAGTTTATCCGTAAGTCATATCAGCAAGCATTCACCGTTGGCGCGCGTCAGTGTAAGCGTAAGCAATCATGTAACATTTAACTTATCGTTTTTAAATCTTTATCTTTATCATGTTCAAGTTGGTAGTCATTGTCCACGTGATGTGGGCATGAAACGATGATGATGATGATGATGATGATGATGGAAAAGGTTAGCTTGATGTAACGGCAGTATTGATACATAAATAACGAAGCAGTAAAAGAGCGAATAATGTTACAAATTTATAAACTAATAATATTGAGAAGTTCATATCGAGGGATAAAAAATAAGGGCCAAGGAAAGAAGATCAGCGCTAACCCAGGATTAAATCTAAAAACCATCGATTTTAACCCAGGATTAACACTAATCACCCTTCGAATAACCGGGCCCACGAGTGTTACTTCAGCAGACCTCCGCGTGTAATCGATCTATCATCAACATCATCATCATCATCATCATCATCGCCCATGAGTTACATAGGTACAGTATCATTAACGTCACCATCCCGCGATGATCATGTTATCACCATAACAACAAGCCGCCGAGGAGGCCGAATCAACATCATTGTCATCTTCATTATCATAACAACACGTAACTATACAAACAGAAACATACCTTTACTATCGGCTCCATTGTCCTCAAAGGACCTTTTCTGCTCTGGAATATCAAAAATATTGCAATTATTAGAACGCTACCAAACCTTTATTGAGTATAAAAATGATGGAATTAAATAGATGAAATGTCATTAAAGATGAATTTCATTACCGTTTTTCGTTTTCGCCGATCGAGAAAGGAGAGCCTGAAAGAACTCATCTGCAGAAATACATTAAATAGATAAGTGAGATATTCAGTGGCGGGAAGTTTCCAAACGCAGTTTGTATTATTCATTCACTGGTACCGATAACTAAGAACAACAGTCGTACTTTTTTGTTGAGCCTAATGTAAAGACACACGTTACAACTTTACTTGTAAGTTGCATCGTGTTTTGATCCCTGCATTACAGTTGCACACAACAATTGCAGGTTTAGGATCAAATTCTACTTCTGCAATTTTTTTCTGCACCATTGCGCAAAAGAAATTGCACCATGTGGACACACCTTTATAATAATCACACAAGAGTTGCAGGTGTATGACCAAGTTCTACTTCTACAAATTTTTTTGTACCATTGCGCAAAAGAAATTGCACCATGTGGACACACCTTTGTAATAATCACACAACAGTTGCAGGTGTATGACCAAGTTCTACTTCTGCAACTTTTTCTGCAAAGTCAGTGCAGGCAACATTGCCGAGGTGGACACCCCACGGTTCAACTGTGTTGCGCGCAATGCTGCAGCGAAATGGTGCATCGTGTTTTGATCCCTGCATTACAGTTGTACACAACAGTTGCAGGTTTAGGATCAAATTCTACTACTGCAATTTTTTCTGCAAAGTCAGTGCAGGTAACATTGCTGAGGTGGACACCCCACGGTTCAACTGTGTTGCGCGCAATGCTGCAGCAAAAGTTGCATTGTGCGTCCGAGCTTTAAGTATAACATTCTCACCTTCTTGTTGAGCCCTTCTTGACCTCTTTAAATTATCTAAGATAGAAATAAAACACAAATCAAGAACTGTTTACTATCTTATCACACGTGACACGGGTAAAACGCATTGCGCATACTCGGACGTTTTAAATAAAACCATTGGAGGTTTAGTAAATCTTCAAAGTTAAGGCTGTCTGTGAAAAGTTAGTGTTTATTTTTTCCTAAAATATCGCTTTAGTTCTTCTCTTTCCCTGGTCAAATAATACACGAGAAATTACCATAATACACGACAGTTGAATCGATGATACTTATATTTGTAAACACGAACGCGTCCGCGAATTCCCGCCAAATTTTCGAGCATGCGCAATGCGTTTTTCACCCGTTATGTCACAGGTTTAAGTTATAGTTATCAAGTTGTACCAGCGTTGAAAATCGTCTCGTGTAACATCAGCTTTACTGTTGCACGCAACAAGAAAACACGTGTAAGATATTTTAAGTCATTTGTTTCGACTCACTTTCTGTTGATCGTTTCTTCTCGGTCTTCTTGTGTTCGACGCGAGGTTCCTCATCCTCGATGTCTGACCGAGAAACTCTTATGAGTGTTCTTTCAGAGTCATCGAAGAGAGATTTTCCTTGAGGGAGGTAAAGCACAATAATTTGAATATAACTCTTTTCTCCTTTATCCATATCTCTTTTCTATATAATAATGTTTAAGATTTATATACCGCAAATATCTATATGTATATAATCAAATGCGGTTGAAATGAACTGAAATGAAATGAAGTATAATCAAACATAAAGTGTTTAAGAATCCCAACTGGCAAGGAGGCAAACCAGTTGGCTATATTACAAGCATGGCCGAGAAACTGAATTTGAACTAATCGAAATCGGAACAAATTCAGTCTCAGATAGTGGCCAGAGCGGGAATCGAACCTGGGACCGCCAGATTGCGAGACCAACGCTCTGACCACTCGGCCATGCTGCCTCCCATATATTCCCTTGAGCATGATATTTTATATATAATACCAATAACTATGTGTTAAAATAAGTACTACTAGTTTCGAATATCATTTTCTTGGTTTATCTTAGTGACCTTTGGGGGGAGGGTTGAGGGTTATTGTTTTTCGCACTTTGGTAATGAACCAGGAATAAGTAAGTCAATACCCGACCCCTCCCTCTCTAGTTAGTGTAATTTTATATTTGAAATTGTACCAATGTTTTTATGTACTGATATTTCTAAGTTAGGATACTACCTTTAATTTTTTGAAAATGAAACGATTTGTTTTCAAATCTCTTATTATATCATCCGTTTTCGTATTTGTTTTCAATAATATATTTTGTTTATCACGCTAGACTCTGCAGCCAAACTTCAGTCCTATCTTTACAGTATATGCCTGGGAATCTAACTTGATGTAAAACGATGGTTCTTTCAAGAATAAAGCAAACTCCTGAATGTAGAGTGAAAGCGGTTACAATTGCACGTATACTCGTGTTAGAAATTGCCACCAACAATAAGCTGTTATTTTGTTTAACACAGTCCAGGAAAACGAAAATGTTTTGACATCATTCAACATGTACAAATAACAAAGGAATGTACGAACAAGAAAACAAAAAAATTTGACATGAAGTTTAGAAATTACTTTTTGACAGCATTACAATAACCTGATATGTTTCCAATCACTTTTGCCTTCAACGCGCATTAAAATATTTTGATAAAAAGTTGATTTTCTGTTGATTTTTGCGAACATGAACTTTTTCGGGAAAGGCATACTTTTAAGGCATTATTTTGGATCAAGAATTTCCAATCAGTTTCACACTGAAAATATGAAAAATAAAGATTTATTGCGAAGAGAAAGGGCGTGTTTTCGCTTGAATGATTCAACGACACACTCTACGAGTTGGATTTGCCCTTGTCGCAAAACCCAACGCCGTGCATCAATAACTTTTAAAGAAAACAGGGTATTTTCATCGTAACAACCCCTCTCCATGATTGAAAATCATCCTCGTAATTTCAAAGTGTGATCTTGGCCACAATTTTGAACTCAAATTCGCAAGTAAAGTGTTTGTGTATCTTGTTCAGGTTATGGTCCCCAGACTAAAGTCAAGAGCTTTGCTTATTCACCCCTTGTAAGCTATAACAGGTAGTCCAGCCCCTTGATCAATAACTAAGCAAAACTCTAGTGTATCCCGTCCAAAATGACATATAAAATTACGATATTTTTACCCAGCTAAACTTTATTCAAAGCGATGGATTTTTCTTCAAAAATATAGCCTTTGGGAGGTTAATTTCGGTGGATTTTGTGTCTCGCATATCGGCGGTATGATTAGCTCATCACATGTCAGGGTAACGCAAAATCCATCGCTTGATTTCACTTATCTCGCTAGGAACACTGTCAAACGGCAAAAGTTGTTTTTTACTTACTTATTGAAGGTTTTGCTGCCGTAAAGACGCCAAACAATCCCAGGGCTAAAAGCCCCCAAATCACCTTCATGCTGGAGTGAAGAAATTTCCCTTAAAACTTGGAAAATCTACCATCAACCAAAGATCATACGAGAGCCTCGACTTCCAAAATCAGAGATCGCGCGATCTTTGCTCTGATTGGCTCAAGGCCAGCGGGCCAAACTGTTGCATTAATATTAATGAGAAGAGTGACTTCGATTAGCAGGTAGTTCACTGTGATTGGCTGGGTCTAATGAGGTAATTGTTACGAAAAAATATTATGACGTGAGATTTGGGGAATTTCTGTTATTGGTAAAGTTTGGCCTTTTGGTAAAATATTGGCCGTCCCGTCTGTGGAATTTTTCTTCTTTTCTTGGAGTTTTGTTTTTTGAATAACTTCTGGGATTTTTCATCCTCTCGAATATAAAAAAAAATAGCAAGCAAAACAAATGAACACGACCTGATATGATTTTCAGAGCATGTAAAAAAATGGCAACAATTTAGAACGCACTTTCACAGGATATTTCATCTATTTCTTGACATTTTTGCTTTCGAATGTACTGTCTATCGATAACATAAAATACTCTTATCTTTTGCTAGTTTTTATTGCTACTATATTTATTATTTGTATTCTTTTTCTGTTTTTAGTAAGATGTTTTTATGTAGAACTGCTAAAGCGCTAAATTTAGGTCAAGACCAAGAACATGTTTATAAACTTCACTTGTAGGGAAAAGAATAGAGCACCAGCCTTGTTATATCATGGTTCTTATACACAATGAATAGCGTAAACTTGGCAAAAATATCGACAACTTTGTCACAGAGGTTTGGAACTAAGTACCTCAATAAAAGAGAAAATTCATTTAGTTTTATTACGTAGCTGTTTTCGAGTCAACTTTCGTAGTTTTGCTTTTCGATCCATCAATCCCAGTTTCGTGACTTGTGTTTTTGCTTGCTACAAATATTGTAAGGAAAAGCCCTTTGATTTGTTGTGTACAAAAACAATTCAACAAATTACTGTGGTTTAAAAAAAGGTAAAAAACGTCAATATGATACAATAGTAATACAAGCTGGGGCTAATAAGCTAAAGTGCTACGTTACGAGTTCAAAACTTCAGAAACTAGCTAACGCTTTCTTACCCAATTCAACTTTTTTTCGGCTTTATTTGCAATTTTACAACTTTGCTTTTAATCTATCAAATTCTTGTAATGCTCGAATGTCCACTAGTCGAGCTTTTTTAAGAATCGAGAAAATCGCTTTCAAGGGTCAATTTTTGTTTTTGTTTTTGAATGGTAATAAAAAAGGTTTGAAAAGCCTTATCTGAAAATAAATCTCGAAAAACGAAGAAATATACCCATACTTTATTCAAACATCATAAAATTACAATTCCCTTATACTCTAAAAGTACTCATATTGTATACTACGAATAAAAACGAATGTTTTTACAGAGACAGTGCTAATTTTAACCTTCTAGGTCGTTGGAAGAATTTTTACATAAATTGTTTTCAAAAATTTCACTGAGAACAGCCAGTTTAGACAGCTATTACAGCAAAAGAAATATCATATCGCGACCCACTTTTTCATGCCATTTAAGGGCCTGATTATATGAAGCGAGCTGGCTTCAACCGTGCTGGCTCAGATCAATCTCAGCCCTGGGCCCGGTTGTTCGAAAGCCGATTAGCGCTAATCCGGGGTTAACTCTAAAGAAAACATTTGGAGTTAATCCTGGGTTAACGCTAATCCACTTTCGAACAACCGGGCCCTGTATTGCATGAGACGGGACAGCCCGGGACGAGTTGTTTAAATCTAGAAAAGCAACTGCTCATGCGTACTAAGCAAACCAATGTTCTTGGCGCGATTATATGGAGCATTTTCAGTCCGCTTAGCCGAGATCCTGGCAGCGACTTGCCGGGACATCGGCTTACCGGGCTGGCCCTTTTCTCATGTAATTTGGTGTGCTTTATAGACATGCCGGGGGATCTCGGCAAACCGAACCAGCCCGCTTGACCTACCGGGCCATCCCGCTTCATATAATCAAGTCCTGACTTCTCAAAACCCTGTCGGGCCGGCTCGCCATCAAGCGGCTCGTCATGCTAGAATATTTGCTGTACAAATTGGTCATAAATTTGAAGGGAAGAGAGTTGAAAGTTGAAAAGAAAATCTTTATAATAAATATTTTCGGTAGTGTGATGAAAAAGAGTACCACCACCTCTCCATGTTATATGCTTACTAATTTACAAGTTGTTATATATGTTCAGCAATAATAAGTCAATATACTCTACATTTCTAAGTATCAGTAATGAGGTAGCAAGCTGTGTCTTTTAATATTGTAAGTCAGGTGAGTATAACCACAAGACTCAGACATGCGTGCCACGTGATGTACCGTGTTGCCTCGCATTTAGGCTCTATTTAGACCACCATCAACTTACGCGCGCCGCATTTAAGTCCTAAAAGAGCCCGAATGTCACATTTGGCCGCAAACGTTTAGCGCGCACTGAGTCTCAGTCTCCTAATTATGCTGTCCTGTGAAAATGTATTAAATCCACTTTCAAGGCAACCCTGGGTTTCAGAGGGAATTTGTCCCTGAAAACGCGAGCGAAGAAAGAAATCCCTCTGGCGCCCAGGGTTTATAGGTCGGACACACGATACACCTGTGCAGCTGTAACAGAATCGAGTTCTATTTCTGCAATGGTGCGCGCAACAAACTGCAACGTATAGCAAAGAAATGGCTGTGGCTTTGCGTTTGCGAAGAGCTAGGCCTAGTCTCCCACTCAGCCGCGTTTAGCCTCGTCACGCAACATCCCATCGACGGAGCGTTGCGTGACAAGACTAAAATGCACTTACGCCAGTGACACAGCGTCGCATGAAAATCTGCATCGTGTGTCCGGTCTTTAACGAGTTTTTTTGTAGCTTCTTTCTAAAAATAATACATCTTTTTACAAATGTTCAAAAATTTCAAATATCTATAATAATTTTCACTAACCTTGTTTCCAGATCCCGCTCATTCGCAATATCCCGTTAGCTTTAGGAAGTCTGGTAACAAGGTTAGCTTTATAACTTATAATCAATGCACAACTTTCAGTGGTGTTGAATGAACAGTCTTGACAGGAAGTGACCGTGACTTGGTACTGCGCATGCTCATAGTTTGTGGTTGTTTGGGGGGTAGGGTGGGGACTGCGTTGTCTTGTGAAGTATGGCGTTGAACAAGTATGGAGCTGACAGGGCCTTGGTGTCCCATAAGCCCTGCAAAAATGCAAAAGTAGAGGTATTACTAATAATTCATACAAAAATGGTTATCATTTTCAACAGGCTCTTAATTTTTCATCCCATTTTTTTCTCAGTGAAGGTCCTCCCTAGGGTTTAAAAGTAGAGATTGGATCACTTACCTGCCCCACCCTTGGCACCTTTGAGATCATCCCTTCCTGTTGCTTTAACTGTTATAAGCTTTCTTCCACCTGCAGTCACACTGGCTGGTTTATATGGTACTCCACCTTGACTTGTAGTGGTGGATGACGGTTGTGGTGGTGGGATTCCTGTGGTGGTGGTGGTGGTGGAGACAGGTTGATGGGACTGGTAACGTGGGTCATCATCTGTAAGGATGCAAGCAAAAAGGAGAAATAAATAATTGAATGGCTAAATAGGATATAATTGACCATGTGTTGATAATGATAATGGCAATAAAAACAAAGTTAAACTCATCGGCAGTGACGAGGTTGGGCTAGGTGCCTACATGCTACCTCAAGGGACCCCACATCCCTGGCAGCAAGGCAATAACCATGGTAACCATCCACAGTCCACCACCTGTCAGTGGAGATATAAATACTCACCTAAAATTACTAAGGGTGGGATGGGAGGGGCAAAATAGCAGCAATTCAGAAAGTAAAATCAAAGTACAATTTACCTGAGGGAGGTCGATCTGATGAAGCACCAGGGACATTCCTTCCTCCTTCTTCTCCTTCACGAAACATTGTCATAGCTTCAAGATTCAAGGCACATACACCTCTCATGAAAGCCTTCTTCATGGTCTCTTCATAGGCCTCACGTTCAGCATGTAAGTGTGCAATTTCTTGTCGAGCCTCCTCTAATTCATGGTTTGCCTGAAGTTTAATGATTTCAAAATTGATTTTGTATGTTTATGGTATTGGAAAAATATACAAGCATAAAACCTTACTTTTTCAAGCTTAGATTCATAATCTTCAGTGAGCTTGATACAAACTTCTTGAGATTTGGTCTGTTGAAAATATTGAATGAGTAAATGAATTACAAAATGAATGATTTAAACTCCAACACCTCACACAAGAGATTGTTCCTTAGGTTAAGCCAAATGATGGTTACTATAATACAGCTGACAAACAAACCTTCACGAAATGATTGACTGACTGTCAGACTAGGGACTGAACAACTGACTTCCTAAAAGACTTGGCAGTCCAGAGCCAATAATTTCTTAAAAGACCTGATAGCTTCAAATACAGGCCCAAAAAACTAGGAGCAAGGATGGCACAGTTGGTTAGTGCACTGCCTTTGGTGTGAGAGGTTTCTAGTCCGATCCCCAGTCCTGACCTTGCATAGCCTTGTTACCGACGTTAAACAAGGTCCTTTATCTTTACTCACTCATAAAGTTTATGGATGTTGATCCTGCATTTGTTATTTTATTAATAGTTATTTTCAATTTCTGTGATGAGAAGCAGACCCCTAAATCTACACACCAGTATTAAAAGGTCTAGCGTGCAAGTGACTGACTCAAAGTGTCTGATAAAGTCACAGAACATTAATTTTGTCTTACCTGACAAGCTCTTTCAACTCTTTGTTTCCACTGTGATTCAATCAACTGTCTCCATGACCTCCAGGCTTTGGCTTTTAGGGTGTAGTTATAGTGTTTATGGGACAGTTTGCTGGTAAATACCTATAAATTAAAGATTGATCATTTATGCAAGTACTAAACTAATGAAGTTGTTGACTACATTATTTGCAGATGAATCCTGTCAAAATGTGCTGCAGCCATCGCCAGATATAAACAATTATTTCTTTATGAAACTGGATTTAGATTACTATAATAATAATAATAACTTTATTTATGTCTCAATCTTCTAGCTGGGCACTGGTGCCCTACTAATCAGGGAGACAAAAGTATAGTTATAAACAATTTACATGACTCTATTAGCAGATGGAAGGAAGCTAACAAGGAAGGGAAAAATAAACGGGATTGAAAAGTTAGACATGGGATAATTAAGAGAGAGTAGATAAGTTTTGGAGTTTATCTAAATCCATACCTCTCTGGTGTCATCACTGTGTTTTATCTTCCATTGTGAAAAGCCTTTCAAAAGTTCAAACTTGTCTCTCTGAAAAAGGACAACAATAGTGGAATTTGAAGTCAGATTTTTGACCAGTTTAAGCATATTCTGGATGCCAACTTCACTAGTAGTAAGTACAGTCATTCTCATCCCCAGAGCCCACAGTGATACCATCCAGTGGAAGGCATTGCCTGAAGGGCTCTGGGTCAATCCAAATAGGGCCGTTTCCTGATTGGCTTAATTTTTTTTCAAAAAACAATACCGGAAACAGAATTTTACAAGCCTACTTGTTTTATGATTGGCTCAAAAAATAAACAAACAGTCCAGAAAATAAATGTTGTAGGGGTACCACGGGTTAATTATTTGTCATTACACAGGACTTCTAATCCAAATCTAGCTAAAATAGCTAAATTAATCAATGCTTTTTGATAACGACATTAAACTGAACAAAGAGCTTACTAATTAATTTGAAACATTAAACGAGGCGAAGACAGAAAGAAGTCCGTTAGGTCCGCTCTTCAAATTACACAAAAATAGTCTCCATTGGAGAAACCGATCGTGAAGTGAACTGGCAAAACATGGCAAAACAACATGTAAACTGGCAGAAAATCCATCTTAGTTTGCAATGACAACTATGTCCAAATCCCCTACTGTTGCTCCTTTAGAATACTATTCTTTTCAGTCCATTCTTAAGTGCATTTTCAAGAGCATCAAAGCCATAATTGCCCTATCGCATAATGACGTCACAGTATGTTTACATTGGGGATGGATGCTCAGAAACAGTGGAAATTGGGACCTATTAATATTCCTTTTCGAAGTAGAACTGATCAATGTATCGAGTTTTGATATATAACATGTATCAGTGATTGCTCATCTGCATTTTATTTGATATGCAATCACTCTGATCCCCTCTGGCGACCATAATCCTTAGCGTCAAAACAATAAAATGTTTTGGTGTGACGTCATTATGTGATAGGGCAATTCTAACTGCCATGTTTACAACCACCAGAGATCATGGATTCCTGTGTATTGTTTCTGCAAAGGCGCAGTAAAACCAAAAACCAGAGAATCTTGTTTCTAGTTTTAGATTGACCCAGAGCCCTTCAGGCGATGCCTTCCGCTGGACGGTATCACAGTGGGCTCTGGGGACGAAAATGCAAGTACAGTGGAAACAAACGATACAGATACATGTAGGCAGCCTTTAGAATTGGGATTCCTGTGGTATGGTACTTCACATGCTATACCACAGGGATCCCAACCCTAAGAGATGCATTCAGATGAAGATAATAAAAGCCAAGATGTAATGACACCACTTTTCAAAAAGTCCACCCTGCATTGCAGAAAAGATACAGACTGAGTTAAGTTCTTGAATCTACTGACCTAGCTGCAACTGGTGCATACAAAGTTTCATGCAACTGTTGAAGGGATAGGCACTGTTGTGTGCATAGTTGCATAAAAAGAGGCATAAAAGTTACACTGTGTGTCTGTGATATCTAGTACAGTTTGACACATTTTGTGAAATACATGTAGGATCTGAAATGGAGGAAAATCTTACCTGTCGTTGTAAAGCATTAGTTACATTGGCTACAATACTGTCCTTGTGGTTAATTGATTGTTCATAAGTATACAGTAACTCTTTTTGACTCTCCATCTCATTTAACAACTTGTTTCTATCAGCATGGTGTCTGTGGATAATAATGCATTTTATATCACAATGTAGCACAACACACTACACATATTTAATAGGGAGCTTTAAAGCACAAGACAATTTTGTCAACATGGACATACACATACATTTTGTTCGTGGGCATGCCATCATGGATGAAATCTAAAACGTGAGAAAACCTCAACTGATGTTCCAGTGAGAATGGAAACCTCATCTGTGACAGCAGGCACATGATCAAAATGTACGCATGATGTCCGTGTTAACAAAAACATCCTGTGCTAAAGCTCCCTATTTAATATGTGTACTAATGTCTTGTAATTTAATTTGCACTCTCTAGTTAATGGAAAATGATTACAAGAGAGTACAAGATTTTTTAATCTTTCTATCAAATGCAAGAAAGAGGTAAATACACCCCCAAATTACCTTCTTTTCTCCTGCAGCAGCAGTTGTTTTTGCTTTTCAAATAACCCCATCTTGCACTGAGCTAATTCAGCCTAGAAATTAAAGAAAATTCTGTTAAGCTAGACAGCTGTATGTAGCTTCTAAAGTAGCAATAACCAGATTTCTGACTAGAGATTCAAACCTAGACAGCACCAAACAATTGGAAGTAGCTGGCATTTGCCAATCAAGTGCCTGAATGGTATGAACCTTGTTAACAAGATAATTAATGTACAATTTGTCAATAATTAAAAGTAGCTAGTGCAACAGACACCTGTACACAGCAAAAATGCTGACCAGTGGTAATAGACCCTTATCACGCTAATGTGATAATATAAAATATTTTATTTATTGAAAAAACGAATTCACTATCAAATTCATCACATTGATACTAGTAAAATTGCAGAGTTTCATAAAGATTGCCCTTAAACTGACAAAGTTATGGATTTTTGAAGCTAGATATTTTTGTGGAATTTTTGTGAAGAAATGTATGTGTTTAGCATGATAACGAGGCTCGCCATGCATGTGATGCCCATCCACCATACATTTCTTTGTAAAAATGCTAAGTTTAAAAAATTCATATCTTTGTAAATTTAAGAGCAATCTCCCCAAAAAATTGCAATTTTACTAATATCAGTGTGATGAAATTGATAGACGTGAATTCCTTTTTCTGATAAATCAAATAATTTATAATCTCACACTTGCGTGATATGGGTCTATAAGGGTTTTAATAATATCATTTTCTCTTTTCAAACTGCACATATATGCATACCATTCTCACTCACCCAGACAATAATAGACCTATTTTGTGATAACTAAAATACCCTTGGCCCCTTGATTTGGCTCTTACCAGAACATTTCGCTTCAAATCTAAACACCAGCTATCCAATAAGGCTTCCATTCTTGCAAGATCAGCATCAATGGTTGGTGATCCATAGCCATTTAATGGAGATTCTACAGAATGGTCTGATGATGGGGATTCTTCTGATGGTGAAGCATCGGGTGACTGGTGGGTGTCTTTTTCATTTGGTGTGGCTGATGCTAGAAGAGTATTATCACCTTAAATGTTTTAGCAACTTTATTGCAGTATATCTTTCAGGATGTTGACGTCCTTGATTCAGTATGTTACACATCACTGCAAAAAACACTTGTTTTGCAACCAACAACTTTAAACTTTGGATTTGGGGATTTCCTGATCCACCAGTCACATGAAGGGGGTTGGGCTTATGCAAATGCCCTTGATCTGCCTTTGATCTACGTTTGACATTCATCTTAGGCCCCTTGAGGTCATTTACTAACCTCTGCCCCCTTCACATGATTGGCGAATCAGAAAAAGCTATTAAATCCAAATGAAAGTTTGAATTCATTGTTGGTCATAATACAAACACTTTTTGCAGTAATTAGGCTCAGATGCAACTATGCAACTTTTTATGCCAACACTCATGCAACACTGTTGCATAATTTGTGTCCACCCCTGCAATGTTGTGCACAATGTGTCTTTGGGCCTTTTGAAGTTCAGATCAACCCTCAATACTAACACCTTATCACTATTTTAGGCTTCCTCACTCAATAAATTGACTTGGGTTGATATCAATAAATACTGTGATAACTGAATTTGACTGCATGAGACTTCTGACAGATAACAATACATATACTGCAGAACACTTATTAAACGATACTGAAAAGGGTAACAGCTTATCCGTGTCAAATAACTCGAACTACCCACCATTTCTTAGCAGTGAATCCCTTGCTAAACTCCCTTGTCCAATCAAAGAAATAGAAGCAGGCTGGACTGCAGGCGTGTTTGGAAGCTCAGCGACTCCTTCTCGAGCAACTTCTGACGCCTCTTCTGAATATGTACTCTGCGTAGACTCACTCGATATGGTCTTATTCTCAGAGTTTGAGGTAGACGTAGAAATATCGCTAAAATGGACGCGACTTTCGACTTTCTGTGACGGTTGATCTTTTGACATCTTTTGGTAAATATCCTCCGCTACTTGCAATCGTGGCGTAACTACGGCGTATTTTAGCAGCTCTTCGTATTCTTTTTGCAACGAAGAAGATACTGAGCTTCCAGGAGAATCATTATCTGGTAGATAGGGTAAAGAATTTTCACTAGAACTTGACATTTTACAAATTTTTGCCACGCGACTTGGAAATTCTTTGACAACAAAATGGCGGGTAGAACCATACAATATATCGCGAAATGTGATTGGCTATCCTTAAAAGAAGCGCTCCACTGATTGGTTAGAATCTTTTTGTGTCTCGATTTGAAAATGCAACATTAGCACAGGAAGCCCGTCAAACAATTTTACTGTTCGATCACTCAAGGTATCCCTGAAAATCCCTGAATGATACTTGTGATATTTTTAATATTTTCAAATTGACTTGGGCCTCCTCATTGATATTTTGCAAATTGTCCCTCCCTCCCCCAGGGCCTCGTTGAAATCACATGCGTATGTGACTTTCATAGGGAGCCCAAGCTATCCTTTTGAGCGAAATATCTATAAAGGAAAAACTGGTCGAAATGATTTTGAAATATCTGTAATTTTATTCAAATAAATATTAAACAACAAATTACGGATTTTCGAAATCATTTTCAACCATTTTTTTCCTTTATAGATATTTCACTCAAAAGCATAGCTTGGGCTCCCTGTGCTGTTTATCAAAAGTGAAAAATGAAAATTTCTGTGGAACTGAAATAGGATAGCACACATGATTACCATGAGGATATTCGAAGTCAAAATATCATTAAATAGAGAAAACGAAGAAAGAAAGAAGAAAGAAAAAACAACAACAACAACAAAAAAAAAAAAGAGAAAAGAGAAGAGAAGAATTCGAAAGAAAGAACAAAAGGACAAAGAAAAGAGAAAAGAAAACAAAGAAAAAAGGATGTTGACTGGCAGAAGACTTGCACTGAATCAATGTTGATCATCTTAATGCTTAGCTTTTTTATCAATCTTGCTTTATTATATTATCAATATACGTCCGTTTAATTTATTATCATAATATATAATTATTATCAATCTTTAAGATTTTAACAACAACTGGATACATATATCAAGAACTTGAAACATCACACAGATAATAATTCCTGAACAAAACAAGTGATCGATCGGTGATATTACAGGGGCGGATCCATGCACCCACCTACTGATTTATATACGGTGTCAGATTTCTTACCTTGATCGACAAACGATCGACAAACACTGTCGACTGACCAACGTTATAACATCTTTATGCATTCAAGAGGGATACTATAGTTGTTTTAAAAGGAAACAATTATGTAACAAGAAAATCCCCAAAGGTATTTGTGCAAATGAACTGGTCTTGTTGAAAAAGATTCGAACTTCTTATTGCCTTGCATGGCCGGCGCTAGAAATTGGTCAGATATTTGGATGGATCCGCACCTGTCTAAAATAAAATGTAAACTATGAAACTCAACAATAAAAACTTTTTATGGCGCGACACTCCTAATTCTGGCCACATGGGTCCATCATTTTTGGCACGGTATCCGTAATATTATCGTGTGAACGGGAAATTTGCGGTGTCCAAATTAAACAATCGGTTCGCGCGCCAAGATTTAAACGCCCGATTTACCTGTTTACACCTTTTGGTGGCACGGCACTAAATCTTGGCACGCGGACCGATTATTTTGAGTATGGCACACCTATCATCTAGTCAACAAATTTTCTTCGCACAATAATAATTACGGGTGCCGAGTTTTGGGCATGACACTCCTAACTTTGGGCGCTGCACCCCAAGCAGGCAGGCCCGGGACTACCTATTCAGAAGGTCCCCACACCCTAAATGTTGGGCACTCGTGCCAAATACATTTCCATTTACACGATAAAAATTGAGGGTGTCGTGTGAGTGCATTAAATTTTTGGTATGGGTGTGCAGATTTAGGGGTGTCGTGCTCATCGAAACGCTTATTGTGTAAACAGTGGGCTTAACCCCGACGATAAGAGCCCAATCGTACGCACACGGCAACCTTTTTATGGCAATGCAGCCCTAATTCTTGGCACGCTGACCAATAATGGGTGTATACAGCACCCCTAACAGCCAGACCAACAAATTTTCTGTTCACACGATAACAATTACGGGTGCCGTGCCAGAATGATGATCGATCCGCGTGCCCAGTATTCAGTAGTAGGTTGCCATGCCATAAGTTTGTCGTGTATATCGGGATTGAGCTGCCATATAGCAAATTTAGAAAATTCAGAAACTGAAAGAAATGACTATAAAAAAAGAACATGTCCAAAGGCCAATAAAGTAAACTAGAACATCTACATCAAACTACGTCACACAGTGATGGCCCCGGCGCTGGCCTCTATATATTACTACATGGTCACTTCTAGCCTAGTTTCCTACACAGACACATAGTTTGTCGTCACGCAACGCTTGTTTTAGGGAAGTAGCTTTGCGTTACGACACAAACTGCATGCGCAACAGGCTGCCCTGGCTGCGTAGGCGACTACTTCTAGCCAGGTTTTAGCTACAAGCAAAGGAGAGACGAGCGAAGCGAAGTTTAGATTTCGACTAATTCTTTTACGTCGGACAGGCTCTTTCCTGACCTTATCGCTACTCTACCATTCAGATAGCATGGAATAAAACAGCTCTCTCACTCCCCTTGAGTTTTCACAGGCTGTCCTTAAAAAGGAAAGGGAATTTATCAGGGCCTGGAAAGATCAGTTATGGCTGATACTCAAATTAACAAGGTTATGCACTAAAGCTCAATGGGAGCGGTTATTTTATCCGGCTCAGAGGTCAGCTCAACTGCCTTGAAGAGAGCTTTCAAGATCTTTGTCATCCCCTCCCCTCCCCTCCCCTCCCCTCCCTATTTCTATGACCACTCTCTGATAAGACACTTTAACACAACATAAGATATCGAAATAGAATCACACAGCATCATCTTCCTCATCATTTGGGTTTCTCTCCATTTCGCGGTAGTTTCCATCTTGGAAGCCCGTCATAACGAGTGGAGTGCTTTCCTTTTGCTTCTTCTTCCTCTTGGAATTTCTCCACCATAAGAAACAGGAGACAACCACGACCACCACCATTATCAATCCGAATGCAATTGCAAGGTACTTGCCCCAGGCGTATTCATCTTTTTTACCTTCTGAGCCTTTGACATCTGGCTCTGTTGTTTCCGTTTTCGCTTTATGATGGGGTGGCTGTGTTGTAGTTTTAAGAGCGTCTCGGAGAACTGGATCCGTGATACAACCGTAAAGCTCAATACGCATGTTTAGAGTTTTCTCCCACGTCAATGGTTTAACCCGGATGTACTTTACTAATGTGATTGGTTGTTGAAGGTCTTGCTTGGTAACGGACGTAGAATTTGCAAGATAAATCTGGAGGGAAAGAAAAGAGGAATTTCAGACATGTCACGTACATTGCACGCGCCTCGAGCTCGCAGCATACGCTCTAGATCTTGGTGTCTTACGTCACATCAAAAGATCACAATGGTCTCTTGGCCACCTGAGTTGGGGCGGAAATGTACAACCCTCTCCTCCCTAGAAAAGCCAGCTACACAGGCTAGGCGCGGTCGTGGCAAATAAATCCCGTCCACTGCACCTTGCAAGTCAGTCATAATAAACTTCGGAGTTACCTTGCTTATATTGTTGATATCTAAAGAATCCTTCCACTCATCACCGTCAATGGAATAGGATATCTTAAACGTCTTGACAAATGCACCCTTGCTATCTCCCTGCGTTGCTATGGCAGTGACATTGACGTTGCTATAGAAACCAATCTGAAGGTATTGGTCTGGGGTTCTTTTTAGCGCGTTCCACGCCTTGCCATTAAGTCGACCTTTTCCGACCAAATTGGCATCGGATGAAGAGGCTATCGATATAAGAAAATAATTACCAAATCAAAACGATAGTTCCTGAAGATCACTACTCTATGTACTTTACGCCTCCACTTAAGGCTGGTTCACACTAGCGTCGGATTCGGAATCGGAAGCAGAAAACAAAGGAAAAGACAAAAGAGTTAAGTCAAGCGTGTGACATAAGACATCGACATAAGCATCGCAAGAAGCATAAGACCAAGCATAAGCATAATCAAATACAAAGGAAGGAACAACCTTTCTTTTGTATTCTAATCCCTAAATTCTTTGTTGTTTTCTTACGATTCCGATTCTGATTCCGACGCTAGTGTGAACCAGCCTTTATTGCGCTTCCTGCATGTGTCGCGAAAGAGGATTGAAGGCGTGGCAAAACGAGCAATTTTTTGGTTGCACGGGCAATTCGATTTTCTGAAATTACCAACGAATGGTCAAAATCACGCGCTGCCACCCTTGTATAAGCGACGCGACAGCTAAAACAATCGCCAAAAAATGTCGCGAGAAATTCAACTCATTTAATTTCTCGCGACTTTTTTTGGCGATTTTTTAGGCCGTCGCGTCGCTTGTACAAGGGTGGCTACACGCGTATTTTCACCGATCGTTGGTGATTCAGGAAATCGCGTCGCCTAGCTGTGCAAGCAAAACGTCGCTCGTGTAGCAGCGGCTTAAAAAGGCAATAGTAAGTTCATTTAATTTGCTTGAAGTTTCCCGTTCCAGAGAAAAGGGAATAGAAATACAGTAACGACTAAAATGACGCAATTGCTCTGACTAATGAAATCGTCTCAAGGAAAGGATCGAAGGCATATTGAAAGGTATCAAGGTAGGCATCAAGGCAAATTGTGTCTGTATTTTCAATGGAATTTTCTGGATTCACAGTAAATATGAGGTTGCGAATTGCTCACACGCACGAACACAAGCCTTTGTATGTGCTTCAATACAATCAACCTGCACCCCAAGTCGTCTTTGAAACTTTACAGTCTGGTTCAACGTCTTGGTGGAGGAAACAGTTTTCGTGGCACAGACATAAGGCCCGGACACACTATGGAACTTTTCTTGTAACAATTTCTGCAACATCGCGCGCAACACACTGTTGCACCGTGTGTCCACTCTTGTAATGTCCCCATTGCGCGCAACATTGCAGGGGTGGACACACGGTGTAACTGTGTTGCGCGCAACATTACAGGGGTGGACACACGGTGTAACTGTGTTGCGCGCGACATTACAGGGGTGGACACACGGTGTAACTGTGTTGCGCGCAATGTTGCAGAAAATGTTAATTGCAAGAAATGTTGTATGTCCGAGTCTTTATATTTCTTGCAGCTTTTTCTGCAATATTGCGTGCAACACAGAGGTGCACTTCACCCCTGTTGTGCGCAACTGGAGTTGCAAGTTTAGGATCGAGTTCTACTTCTGCAACCTTTTTCTGCAACGTTACACACAATGTTAAAGGGCTGGATACACGATAACTGTGTTGTGCGCAATGTTGCAGTAAAAGTTGCATGTCCGCGAGATTTAACGGTAAGGTTCACACGTACGTAGGATCTGACTCAATTACGGCACAGAGCGATCCTAGCTGTTGTCGAGTTACGTTTTTCACCTCATACAAAATGTTTTATATCGTTATACTTGTATTTTACCAGTAATTTGTTCATCTTGAATTCGTCCATTCTCCATACCAAGAGCCTGTGAGCACGTGACCTGTCTGATATTGAGATATTCAGGATCCACAGTAAGCCCGCCAACAGACCCTTGCGCTACTGCAGCTTGTAGAGATCTGGCGGGAACGAGAGACGTACTGTCGTTTGTATAGAGGTCTACGTCTGCGATCACACTACCAGATGATAACTGTCGCACCTTTGAAATCAAAGAAAGTGTGTAAATTAATCACTGAAAAGGATTCGCATAAATGGGCTCAAATTGAATGCTGGTAGCGCATAAGGCTAAATATGAGCTAAAAAGAAGCGTCTTGTCTGAGACCGACGCGAACTCTCCATATAAAAGACAATTTTTTATCAGCACTTGACCAGTAGTTATCTTATTCGTCTCTGCTGCTGAAATCCAGACAGAAAAAAACAGTCTTTTAACGGAAAGTTTGCATCTTATTTATTGTCTTACTGGGGAAATGCGCTCGCGTTTTGAACTAATCCTAGACGCACGAAACACGAACAAAATTGGCCTAGCACCTACAGTTTTGCGCCGTTTTTTAAACGCATTGTAGAAAAAGCTTTTTAGGATACCTTACAAAATGCGCGCGGGCTCTTTTATATTGTTTTAAATATTTTATACTCAACAATTCCAGAGGTTTACAAAAGATGCAAGTGCAAAGTTAAAATGCCCTTACCTTTGCTCCTACAATTTCTTCGCTTACATTCTTGAGCGACGTTTCGATTGAGTAGCTGACGTTCTTAAATGCTACAGTAGATGGATCAGCAAGGTCTTCGTTCCACTTCAGAGAAAGAAATCGAATGGAAACTTGGACTGCTTGCAGTTCCTCTTTCGCCTTGATGACACTGCATCGCTCTCCTGTAACTCCTCGAGGACATTTACAACTGAATCCTTTACTTGTTTCAACGCATTTTGCTCCGTTTTCGCAGGGAAAACTTTCACACGTTCTGATACACACGCTCTCATCTTTTGAGCCTTTCCCTTCTGTCCTGCCACTCAAACATTGCTGGCAAGATATCATGGTGTGGTTTAATGCTGACTGGTATGTTCCATTTTGACACAGGTGGCACTCGCCACTTTGAGGGTCGAGGAATTCACCTTGATTACACACAAACTTGATGCACTCAAGAGTGCTCGTGGCACCACTTCTTTTTGTGTTCAATCCAGGAGGACAGGCAATGCAGTTTTGTTGTTGTGGTTTACTTTGAAAGGTTCCTTGAGGACAAACTTGGCAAGATGACCGAGAAGAATTGAAGAAATGGCCAACTTTGCAAATGTCCTCACATCGTACTTCTGCTGACGCCCCCGTCACATAAGTTGTTTTCTCGGCTGGACATTTCTTACATTCCAACGATAAATGCGCGTCCTTATCCATAAAGGTACCAAGGGGACAATGTACGCAGGACCTGTCCTTTGCATTCAAATAAGTGCCCTTTTGGCACGTTTTCACGCAGTCTGAGAGCGCGCTTGACCCGCTGTACTGTGTTGAGGTACCATTAGGGCATTGAATGCAGTTCATTTGGTTTTCTTGATTTTGATAATGGCCAATACTGCAGTTTTTGCAGACAGACAGCTTAGAATCAAAGTATTGGCCACCTTTACAAGCATCATAACATTCTGCACTACTGGATGCACCCTCAACATATGTCGTTTTGTTTGAGGCACACTTCTTGCAATCAAACTGTAAATGTCCATCCTGTTCTGAGTAGGTCCCCAAAGGACACTTTGAGCAAGAACTGCCATGTTTATTCAAATAAAAACCCCTTGGACACGTTTTGATGCAAGCTGAGTTGTTAGCTGATCCTTCGGCCAAAGTTGAGGTTCCACTGGGACACTGAAGGCAAAGTAACTGGTTCTCCTTGTCTTGGTACCATCCAGTTTTGCACTTCAAGCAGTTCTTGTTCTTTTTATCAAAGTAGTGGCCTTTTGCACATGAAGGAACACAATCTGACAGGTTCTTGCTTCCAGTCGTAGACGTAACCATTCCAGTTCCACATCTTTTGCACCATGTGAATAGATGACTACTATCATTCTGATATGTCCCCAAAGGGCAGGCGACACAATTCTTTGAGTTTTCATCAAAAAATGTCCCTTTTTGACAAGGTACGTGACAGTCATCAGGACTTGTAGTACCTGGATACAGGGTCTTTTTTGACATTGGGCAATCTATACATTCAGGATTGATGACCTCAGAATTATTTTGATATGTGTTGTAAGGACACCATTGACAAAATCCCGACACTTTATTAAGTCCCTTCCCAGGTAGGCACTTTATTTCGCACGTACTTGTTGAGACATTTTTGGACTCTGCTTGAGATGGGCACTTACCACTTTGGCAAATTTCGCACGTGCGCGCTTCTGATTTGTATAATGTTCCTTGAGGGCATTTGGTGCAAAAATGCCCTCGCTTATTTGGAAGATCTATCAGAAATGTTCCATTAGGGCATTTTAGGGATCGTTTTGAATTTGTTTCATTGACGGACAATCTAGAATCGTTCAGAGTCTTTATCAGTGTCAATGCGATCTCTCTAATGACAGATTCATTGAATAGGTATGCGTGATAAAGTCTTTCTGAATTCACGGTCTGATTGCCTGCATCGCCACTTGCTTTGTCCTTGATACTGACTGACACGAACGATCTATTGTCTTTATCGTCACAACTGAAATCCCAACAATGGCTATAATTCTTTTTCATACACTCACCATTCTGGAAGACTTCTTTTTGGGGTGAGAACAGGTGACTGCGAAAGAGATTCAAGATAGTAGTGCTGTTGATAGAATGGCATATCGATTTAGAGAAAGTAAAATTCGCCCAGGTGTTTATTGCAGGTATCACAGATATAGAGACACAACTAAGTTTTGCGCTTTTGTATTCGGCGTTCCATTTTCCATTATACAAATCACAGGTGTGACTTCCCGTAGTGTTGAACAGATCGACAAACTTCTCCTTACAGCCAAATGAACATTTAATTTTAGATTGAACTTCCTGACATTTTGAATAGCCATTTTGAATGCCTCTACAATGGCACGTGGCAGGAAACGGTACAGCGGTGAAAGTTCCTTCGAGAGATGAAAAATCGCTCGGACTCGAAGATTTTTGAAGCTTTAGAACAATCTTTAATACATTCCCAGTAGTCTCGTAGATTGTTTGTCCGTTTGACTCGTTTGGAGTTATTTTAGCTCCCCCAAAAGCGCCATCGAATATTTCCAAAACGTTATTTCTGAGAGACATGTCGGTCATGGTCAACTTTACACGATCTTGTGGCTGATAAATAATTTTTTCACACTTTGAAGTATTTCCCTCTGGAGTGAGAGTCGAAGAATTGAAGGCAATTTTTCCATTTGGTGCCATGATATTTTCTCTCCCACACAGCTCATAGACGCCAGCCCAAACATCTCTACCACCAACCACAATATAAATCAGGAAAACTAGAACCCTAATGTTATAAGATAATTCCATTTCGCCGATTTCGCGTTGGTCAGGCGACTTCCAACTAGCTAAATAAACTTGCTTCTTCCAAAAATTTCCGTCAATTCTCACTCTTATTGTCTCTAGCGCTGTAGATGAAAAAACACGGATTTAGGCTTCCACCACTTGCTCCAATCCTCGTGGCTTTTTGCTCTTTCCGTGAACTAATACCTTGCTCATCAATATTCATAGACATGCAAGCAGCTGAAATAAACAAACAAACCGCAAAACCCACACACAGGCCACTGCTTTTAAATCTTTAAGAAAAGAGACCTTTTAAGCTGGTTAACTCATTTTTATACGTCTAAAAATATTTACTACAGCATATTAGACTTAAAGTGACGATGAGGAGGCCTACATAGCGAAGGATCAGGGGTGGGGTCGTTGTCTAATAAAAATATAATTTCATTATTTTAAGTAATTTCTTTCAATTTCGCTTGGCATTTTCAATATAGCCTATCACTTAAGCATATACCACAGACGTTACGAACCTTATTAATGAATATGAAAAATCAATAAATAACAATTTTATGACATAAAATTCACCCCCGAGGTGGCATTCAAGTGTCGACGTTTTTGTTTGATTCAAATGAGATATTTGTTAAATGACTAGTAGTCACCTGGGAAACAGATGACAGTTAAGATTTTAAATTATTTATTTTCAATTTCCTTTTAAAGTTAAATGTTTATCGGCGTCATCAGTTAGATTTAACCTAGACATGTGAATGCGTTACAAATTGCAATTTTAAAAATTAAATTGTAAATTATTTGTTCGCAAGGCCAAAAGGAAATATCCCATCCACTTCCAATTCTATAAATAATTTTTCACTAAATCCCACATTAACGATGTTCTATTTGATCCTAAAAAGATTTATATTTAGTAGAGTAATTGATGCAACAATACCCGTAATATATATATACCAATTTACCTATATTAATTTTGATGGTGTTAAAACAAAGATATATTGTATTGTTTGATTTGTATCTGCTCTCAATAGACATGTACCGACACACTCCCCACCTACAACATTTCCTCAATTAAATGCAAATTGCCCTGATATGGATTGAATTGGGATAACCTACATAGCACTCAGTTCACGTATAAAGTGATATAAAAAACGCGCCGATCCCTAGTTACCTCACACTTGTTACGACTTAACTTCTTTCCGTTCTGTATACCGTTCTTCAGCTTTAAATATACTCAAGTAGTACGGTAAAAACAGAGCATTAATGAAGAGAAGGGCTAAAGAGAAAACTGAGACCGCATCGTCGACTTCCTGGGAGACCAGCTTCGTGCTGAATTATAGGATCAACCGACGCTAAATACATCCTCGTTCCTAGGGCGTTCTCAACTTCCCAGAAAGTCCTTGGAACGAGGATGCGCTAAAGATGAGCGCTTTCCCTTTTTTATTATTCCGGTATATTCTTTCGGTTGTCGATCTGATAAAGACGGGAGAACTGATATATGGTTAGCTTGTCCTCCTTTTTCTGTGCCTTGAGCCTACATACTCATGGCTGCGCCTCGGACTGGACCTTGAAATATACAGAGCATTGATGGAGAATAGGGCTAAAGAGAAATAAGGGCTAAAGAGAAAAAGACCGCACCGTCGACTTCCAGCTGGGAGACCAGCTAGCTTCGTGCTGAATTAGGATCTACCGACGCTAAATACATCCTCGTTCCTAGGGCGTTCTCAACTTTCCAGAAAGTCCTCGGAACGAGGATGCGCTAAAGATGAGCGCTTTCCCTTTTTTATTATTCCGGTATATGTCTTTCGGTTGTCGATCTGATGAAGACGGGATAACTGACATATGGTTAGCTTGTCTTACTTTTCCTGTGCCTTGAGTCTACGTACTCATGTGACGGCTGCGGTTCGGACTGGACCTTGAAATATACTAAGTCCTCATCGTCGGTCTTTAAACATTACTCAAAGTACTTAACTTTACTGACGTTTTAAGCCCTCAAACTTGCCTCAAGATTGTTCTTGAAATGGGAAATCAGTTTTGATGATCATCCAGCAAAAGAAAAACCCATAAAACCATAACAGCCATTGGCGTAACTTCTTGACTTTACAAAGAACCCTTATGCACTTAGAAATGTTTACGGAATTTTATTCTTTTACTTACTTTTCTGTGTTTATTCATGAAATCATTCTTACGGTTACTGGACTTTGATTGGTTATTCTATTTCCCAAAGGGTTTGGAACAGTCTATTAGCATCACAATGAAACTTCGCCGAATAGACTACCCCAATTAGACATTATATTTATTAAGTGTCTAGGTAGCGCAGCGGTCTAAGGTGATATCTAAAGGTATGGATTAGGGTCCGGATATCGTCTCCCTCCCTGGCCTTCGGGCTAAGTCAACTGTTTTATTTAGCACCGGGATAGCGTGGATGGGGCCGAAATCTTCATCCTATACGTAAGTCGATTCGATGTCTCAGCTTCTTAGAATGTCTCGGGAGAATCGTCCCAAGTTTTAGTTTTTTCCTATTTTTTGTCAATTATTATCTAGTTATTCTTTTCTCCATTTCCGGGGGGTCCGATTTAAGGGTTACAGGTTCGAGCCTCGATGAGGTCGGAATATTTTTCTTTTTTTTCCTTTTACCCCTTCCTTTTAACTCTCTTTTTTCTTTTTCGGTTTCTTAATACTTAGATTTTAGCATTTTCTGTAATTTTTGAGTATTTTTAATTTTTTTGCAATCTGTTCTAATATAAAAATTAAATTGCATCATTATTCATTTATTCAAATTTCGTTCTATTTATTTTTCTTGAATATGTTACCGATTTTTACTTGACTGGTTTGTATATATGGTAAACGTGTTTCGTAAGAGATTTCAATAGTTTTCTTATAGTACATTTAAGGTACCTACATTTTGTCTTCTTATCGAGCCGCACTGCACCTTGTTCTATGAGTGAACGAACGAACGAACGAACGAATGAATGAAAGGATGAATCAACGAACGAATGAATAAATGAGCGAACAAACCACAGGCACTCCTGGCTCTGTTTTAGAGAGGGCGTTCGCTGACGCGCGCTATGAATATTAGTTTAGGTTACCTGTGTCATGTGGCAATTTATTAAGACCACCAGTCAAACTCACTATTGATAGCAACTAAGGCTATTTTTAGTAATTTCATTATCTCGAATTGAAATGCCGAAAGCAAACGGTCCTGCACGCACGCACGTCAAAACTCAAATCGTATTGTTTGATAACCTTGCGCGCGCGATGGCAAAGTTACATCACTAAAAATAGCCTTAGTCACCGCGGACATCGCACAGACATCAATACTGAGTTTCGCTCTCTTAGTATTATGGTATCTTGACGAAACTGTGCTTGACGCCATCGTCGTGCATGCATGCAAACAGTGAATTTGATGCCGCGTACCTCAGTGTATATCCGTGGAAGGGAGCAGTAATGGAGTGATAGGGTTGAGGCGCATAGGGCAGTGTTTAAGTAGGCCGTTCCCTGCTGGAGTTGAAGAGCTGAACTATGGACTTCAAAGTACATGGTCCATAGATTGCGCTGGCGCGATATGTGGACGCTAGCAAAAGTCCATAGTGCGAACTATGGACTTCAAAGTACATGGTCCATAGATTGCGCTGGCGCGATATGTGGACGCTAGCAAAAGTCCATAGTGCGAACTATGGACTTCAAAGTACATGGTCCATAGATTGCGCTGGCGCGATATGTGGACGCTAGCAAAAGTCGATAGTGCGAACTATGGATTCAAAGTGCATAGTATAGTACATGGTGTTTTGGTCCATAGATTGCGCTGGCGCGATATGTGGACGCTAGCAAAAGTCCATAGTGCGAACTATGGATTCAAAGTACATGGTCCATAGATTGCGCTGGCGCGATATGTGGACACCAGCAAAACTCAAGGGTGTTATGGCTTGGCATTTTTCTGAATTTCTCAAAAATTAAGCTTTTCTAAATATCTTCGTGTGGTTTGAACTTCTGATGTTCAAATTAAGCATGAAGGTAATACTCGAGATGCTTAGGATATGAAACGCTAAATCAATGGTAAAGGATGGTCACGTGACCGGAAATTGATTTAATCAGAAATTTGCAAATGGGCTGGCGAAGTTTTGGCTTTTCAAAAACATTTTCAATTAGAACTATTAAGCTAGTCAGGTTAAACAATACCTTGGTCACGTGACCTATTTTGTAAAATATTTTGCCAGGAAAATGAAAAAGTCATCTATTCCGGACAGAAACCTGCTTAGTGGCTCCTAAGAAACACGTTTATAAAGAAAAAAATTTTATTAAAGTAAAACCCATTGGCCCATTTGAATTTATCGATTTTTACGTTTCTGAGGTCACGTGACAACTCAAAAATGTAATTATCATACTTGAAATACGGAGAGCCCTAAGATACACCTAGGTGTCAAATCTCACTTTTCTAGGTAAAATTTTAACAGAGTTATGCCAGAAACTGCAATTATCATACTTGAAATACGGAGAGCCCTAAGATACACCTAGGTGTCAAATCTCACTTGTCTAGGTAAAATTTTAACAGAGTTATGCCAGAAACTGCAATTATGGAAAAAGCCAAGCCTTAACACCCTTGAGAAGTCCATAGTGCGAACTATGCATTCAAAGTACATGGTCCATAGATTGCGCTGGCGCGAAATGTGGACGCTAGCAAAAGTCCATAGTGCGAACTATGGATTCAAAGTGCATAGTATAGTACATGGTGTTTTGGTCCATAGATTGCGCTGGCGCGATATGTGGACGCTAGCAAAAGTCCATAGTGCGAACTATGGATTCAAAGTGCATACTATAGTACATTGTGTTTTGGTCCATAGATTGCGCTGGCGCGATATGTGGACGCTAGCAAAAGTCCATAGTGCGAACTATGGATTCAAAGTGCATAGTATAGTACATTGTGTTTTGGTCCATAAATTGCTCTGCCGCGATATGTGGACGTCAGCAAAAGTCCATAGTGCGAACTATGGATTCAAAGTGCATAGTATAGTACATGGTGTTTTGGTCCATAGATTGCGCTGGCGCGATATGTGGACACTAGCAAAAGTCCATAGTGCGAACTATGGACTTCGAAGTACATGATCCATAGATTGCACTGGCGCGATATGTGGACGCTAGCAAAAGTCCATAGTGCGAACTATGGATTCAAAGTGCATAGTATAGTACATGGTGTTTTGGTCCATAGATTGCGCTGGCGCGATATGTGGACGCTAGCAAAAGTCCATAGTGCCAACTATGGATTCAAAGTACATGGTCCATAGATTGCGCTGGCGCGATATGTGGACGCTAGCAAAAGTCCATAGTGCGAACTATGGACTTCAAAGTACATGGTCCATAGATTGCGCTGGCGCGATATGTGTACGCCAGCAAAAGTCCATAGTGCGAACTATGGATTCAAAGTGCATAGTATAGTACATGGTGTTTTGGTCCATACATTGCGCTGGCGCGATATGTGGACGCTAGCAAAAGTCGATAGTGCGAACTATGGATTCAAAGTGCATAGTATAGTACATGGTGTTTTGGTCCATAGATTGCGCTGGCGCGATATGTGGACGCTAGCAAAAGTCCATAGTGCGAACTATGGACTTCAAAGTACATGGTCCATAGATTGCGCTGGCGCGATATGTGGACGCCAGCAAAAGTCCATAGTGCGAACTATGGATTCAAAGTGCATAGTATAGTACATGGTGTTTTGGTCCATAGATTGCGCTGGCGCGATATGTGGACGCTAGCAAAAGTCCATAGTGCGAACTATGGATTCAAAATGCATAGTATAGTACATGGTGTTTTGGTCCATAGATTGCGCTGGCGCGATATGTGGACGCCAGCAAAAGTCCATAGTGCGAACTATGGATTCAAAGTGCATAGTATAGTACATGGTGTTTTGGTCCATAGATTGCGCTGGCGCGATATGTGGACGCTACCAAAAGTCCATAGTGCGAACTATGGATTCAAAGTACATGGTCCATAGATTGCGCTGGCGCGATATGTGGACGCTAGCAAAAGTCCATAGTGCGAACTATGCACTTCAAAGTACATGGTCCATAGATTGCGCTGGCGCGATATGTGGACGCCAGCAAAAGTCCATAGTGCGAACTATGGATTCAAAGTGCATAGTATAGTACATGGTGTTTTGGTCCATAGATTGCGCTGGCGCGATATGTGGACGCCAGCAAAAGTCCATAGTGCGAACTATGGATTCAAAGTGCATAGTATAGTACATGGTGTTTTGGTCCATAGATTGCGCTGGCGCGATATGTGGACGCTAGCAAAAGTCCATAGTGCGAACTATGGATTCAAAGTGCATAGTATAGTACATGGTGTTTTGGTCCATAGATTGCGCTGGCGCGATATGTGGACGCCAGCAAAAAGTCCATAGTGCGAACTATGGATTCAAAGTGCATAGTATAGTACATGGTGTTTTGGTCCATAGATTGCGCTGGCGCGATATGTGGACGCCAGCAAAAGTCCATAGTGCGAACTATGGATTCAAAGTGCATAGTATAGTACATGGTGTTTTGGTCCATAGATTGCGCTGGCGCGATATGTGGACGCTAGCAAAAGTCCATAGTGCGAACTATGGACTTCAAAGTACATGGTCCATAGATTGCGCTGGCGCGATATGTGGACGCCAGCAAAAGTCCATAGTGCGAACTATGGATTCAAAGTGCATAGTATAGTACATGGTGTTTTGGTCCATAGATTGCGCTGGCGCGATATGTGGACGCTAGCAAAAGTCCATAGTGCCAACTATGGATTCAAAGTACATGGTCCATAGATTGCGCTGGCGCGATATGTGGACGCTAGCAAAAGTCCATAGTGCGAACTATGGACTTCAAAGTACATGGTCCATAGATTGCGCTGGCGCGATATGTGGACGCCAGCAAAAGTCCATAGTGCGAACTATGGATTCAAAGTGCATAGTATAGTACATGGTGTTTTGGTCCATAGATTGCGCTGGCGCGATATGTGGACGCTAGCAAAAGTCCATAGTGCGAACTATGGATTCAAAGTGCATAGTATAGTACATGGTGTTTTGGTCCATAGATTGCGCTGGCGCGATATGTGGACGCCAGCAAAAGTCCATAGTGCGAACTATGGATTCAAAGTGCATAGTATAGTACATTGTGTTTTCGTCCATAGATTGCGCTGGCGCGAAATGTGGACGCTAGCAAAAGTCCATAGTGCGAACTAAGGACTTCAAAGTACATGGTCCATAGATTGCGCTGGCGCGATATGTGGACGCTAGCAAAAGTCCATAGTGCGAACTATGGACTTCAAAGTACATGGTCCATAGATTGCGCTGGCGCGATATGTGGACGCCAGCAAAAGTCCATAGTGCGAACTATGGATTCAAAGTGCATAGTATAGTACATGGTGTTTTGGTCCATAGATTGCGCTGGCGCGATATGTGGACGCTAGCAAAAGTCCATAGTGCGAACTATGGATTCAAAGTACATGGTCCATAGATTGCGCTGGCGCGATATGTGGACGCTAGCAAAAGTCCATAGTGCGAACTATGGACTTCAAAGTACATGGTCCATAGATTGCGCTGGCGCGATATGTGGACGCCAGCAAAAGTCCATAGTTGCGAACTATGGATTCAAAGTGCATAGTATAGTACATGGTGTTTTGGTCCATAGATTGCGCTGGCGCGATATGTGGGACGCTAGCAAAAGTCCATAGTGCGAACTATGGATTCAAAAGTCCATAGTATAGTACATGGTGTTTTGGTCCATAGATTGCGCTGGCGCGATATGTGGACGCCAGCAAAAGTCCATAGTGCGAACTATGGATTCAAAGTGCATAGTATAGTACATGGTGTTTTTGTCCATAGATTGCGCTGGCGCGATATGTGGACGCTAGCAAAAGGTCCATAGTGCGAACTATGGATTCAAAGTACATGGTCCATAGATTGCGCTGGCGCGATATGTGGACGCCAGCAAAAGTCCATAGTGCGAACTATGGACTTCAAAGTACATGGTCCATAGATTGCGCTGGCGCGATATGTGGACGCCAGCAAAAGTCCATAGTGCGAACTATGGATTCAAAGTGCATAGTATAGTACATGGTGTTTTGGTCCATAGATTGCGCTGGCGCGATATGTGGACGCTAGCAAAAGTCCATAGTGGCGAACTATGGATTCAATTTGCATAGTATAGTACATCGGTGTTTTGGTCCATAAGATTGCGCTGGCGCGATATGTGGACTGCCGCAAAAGTCCATAGTGCGAACTATGGATTCAAAGTGCATAGTATAGTACATGGTGTTTGGTCCATAGATTGCGCTGGCGCGATATGTGTGTACGGATGAGTAGCAAAAGTCCATAGTGCGAACATGGACTCAAAGTACATGGTCCATAGATTGCGCTGGCGCGATAT
>JALIZF010000818.1:0-85153 GCA_029948255.1 Telmatactis stephensoni
TAATCAAATTAATTTCTTATAGAATGCATTTAATGACAACATGTATATAATTATGCAAAACACTAAAACCAAAGCTGTAGTTAACTTACTTGGAACCTTCAGTGTCATCATCTTTGCCAGATGGTCCAAGCAAAGATGCCACTTTTAGTCTTAGTCGAACTCTATCAACAGTCTAATAGACAGGCATGATATTACAAGAATATGTAATTTTTTTGAGCTGGAAAGGGATAGGGATTCATTTACAAAATTAATATAATCAGACATTGATAAAATACAAATAACATTTTATTTTTGAGTGGGAAGGGGTGGAGATTTCATTTATATTGAAAGGTTAATTGAAGATAATCAAGGTTTAAGTATTTTACTTAGGGGAATCAGTCAGTACAGTATTCATGACCAGCTGGGAAGTTTATCCCACTTTCTACATATCGGTAGGGCTTTCAATCTATGCTCCATCTTCTTTACTATGTCAGGCTCGTAACATGGTAATATTTTCCTTCCCACTGATCCCGGGTTTTTATGGAAATTTTGATTCCTGATCCCATATTTTTAGAAATTTTTGATCCCTGATCCTTGGTGCAAAAAACTGAGCTAATCCCTGATCCTGACCCAATGTCCCTGATCCTTGATCCCACCCATTTGATCCCTGGGCCCTGGCCTCTGATCCCTGATCCTGGCTGTAATTTGGAGCTTGATCCCTGATCCCATATACCATTGTTACTGTTACTAACAGTTTCTTATTAAAGCACAAAATTTAAACTTAACTGACTATATTCCTTACACTTTTTAATGTGCTAGTTTGTTGAGATGTTTTCTCCTGTGTTTTCTCACCATCTTCGTCTGTTTGATTATTAAACTTTCTGGCAGTTTTGTTGATTACAACTACTTTACCAACTCCCTAAGTTAAATACAATCGATATAAAATCAGCTCTTCCTCTTTAAAATGCTTATATTAGTTCAACAAATTTATTTAACATGAATTTTCAGTGAGAAATACTGACCTTTTTAAATTTAGAAGACATCCTACCCAAAATGAAACAGAAATCTCGACTGCAAAGGGTCCCGAAATCACGAAAGTGTGATCTTATAGAAACCAAGCAAGACTGATAAACGTTAAGAGAAGCAACAGTGAGAATAATATTCCATAATTGAAAAGAATCAAGATTTTTTTACCTTTTTTCTTGTTATTTGGGATTTGGGATAGAAAAGCAAGCTACATTTCTTACAAAGATTGCAGAGTTGGAGAGTTGGATTTGTTTGTCAGCAGAAAGTAAACTTCAAAATGGCGCCCAAGCTGATTGACCAATCATATTTCGCCACAGGAAACCCAATTGATTTATTAGAAACGACGGCAAAAAGATAATATTGCTACTGAATGGCTCCAAATCGCGCACAGAATCCAATCATATATCAGTAATAGATCAAACATGAAAGAATATACAATAACTTTAGTCCAGCAGTTTGGTGAGATTATCGAGTGATTCTGTCTGGTACACTTTCATTACTTGGGCTTCCTGTTGTTAAAATCAAGTCGAGGCTGTTCAGCGGTTTTCCCCAATCCCAACAAATTTATATCAAATATATATTTGAGGCATGTTAGCACAAAAGGAGGCTTATCAAAGCTCGTTACTAAGCAGATTTTCCAAAACGCTGACCATCAAAAGGCTCTTTATAACAAGCAAGACTCCTTTTAAAATAACAGACCTCACGTCATATAAGTGCAGTCACGAGAACCTGTTAAGCTGCAGAAACCCCTATTCCAGGCATGACGCGCGCACGCACTACATCGATTGCCAAGGCAATGCAAGGAAAAAAGGGGATTGTAGCCAGGATTTTCTGGCTTTATTGATTGAAAAAAAGTTCCGATCAGACCGACAATTGTGACCAAGGTTTTCTTTATTTCATTCACAGTAGAACTCCAGCCAGGTGTGCTTGAGACAGCGCCGACATTACATTGTGCAACGAGCAAAATATACTGAACTTTCGCCAATTAGGAGGTACGTAAAATTAAGCGCGCCTACACTACATTCTCACATAAGACCAGTCCAGAAAAACGTTTTTTAGCAGCCCTCTTGGCCACTGAGCGCAAGCTTTAGTCTTTGGACATGACGACGTGAGGCATGTTAGCACAAAAGGAGGCTTATCAAAGCTCGTTACTAAGCAGATTTTCCAAAACGCTGACCATCAAAAGGCTCTTAACAAGCAAGACTCCTTTTAAAATAACAGACCTCATTTCCTTATTCACTGCTAGCTATTTGCAGTCTTTTTAACAATCAGAATTTTCACCTGGCATATACCTAAATGTGTTTTAGTTGTTTTTAGAAGCCAAATAAGATTGTAGTCGAACAGATCATTTTTAACTTGTATATAAGAATATGCAAATGATCAGGTTAGTACTTCGTGTATGACAACAACTATTCAATCTATCTATTGTCTAACTAGAATGGTGCCATACATAAAGTAGTAAGCTATTGTGTCACTCACTCACTCACTCACTTTCCTGTAAACTTCCGGTCTGTCAAACTTTACTTCCGGTCTATTCTTGATAATACGATACGGTGCTAACTTCCAGGTTGCGTTAGAGTCGTTTTCGTATGAGTAGGAAACTTACCGTACCGTATCGTAACTGTACCAGTATCATAGTTTCTATAAAAACATTCGAAATTCTTGTTGTAACCGTATCGTATCGTAGGCCGTACAGTGTTCCCCCTCATACTCTATAATAATTTTCGGCGACCAGTACAGCATTCGGGAAGCTCTGAATGTAATGTAACTGTTTTAGATTTGTGTACAAGCAACAGTTTTTAGGCACACGGTCTAAGCTGGGTAATACAAGTTTTTAACATTACCTCGTGCTCTACATGTAAGTTACATGTACACGGGTCTGCACTCCACGAAGATCGATTGTACGTGTCGGATGTTAGGCGAAATTGCCAATAGATTTGAATAAATAATTTCTTATTCATTGCCACATTCTGTATTGCTTTCTCTTTTTTTTTCTTTTTTTTCTCTTTTTCTTTTGCTTCATTATCTTTTTTTGTTCTTTCATACTCAAGTCAATTATTTTTCGCTAAAGAAATTACATTAGCTGATATTATTAATAATTATCCAAATGACTCTTTCAAAATTCTTTACAGATGGGCCCAATCTTAATTTTTAGATTCGTGAGAGCAATGATTTATCATTTAGAAAAATATATATTGTTTTAATTGATTTATATTTTTGCCTTCAAATAAAAAACTCACTATTTAACTAAAATTTCTTTTTGGGCTTCCTGTGGTCGTTGTTATCGGTCAATCCCAGGCCAGGGAGTCAATCCACGAGTTACTTCGCCATTGGCGGGTTGATACATATCGTGGTCATCACAGCCTCGACTATTATGTTCTTTGGAGTTTGATGACAGCTCGCGATCGTGAAATGGCAAAGAATGCACACAAATGAACCAGGGAGATATGTAAATGAATAAATGAAATACTTTCGATTTGACAGGTTTGTGAGTTTGTTCATTTACACCTTGGTTAATTTGTCTGCATTTCTTACCTTTTCACGAGCTGTTACCATGCAGATATTCCCAAACTGAAAAAATATATTGCATGCAGCCAAGGCTGTGGTTGTCAAAGGTATAACTGTCAAATGGTCTATTGAGCATATTTGTCGACCATCTTGATCTCCTCCTTCTCAGACCTCCTCAGAAAAGTTTACAGGCGAGTGACATATTTGCATATTCACCCCCTCACAATAATAAATAATGGATTTGAAATCGACGAGTTAAAAAGAACGTAGAAAAAAGAAAACAGTCGATGGTATTGAAATATGGGCTGCTGCTAGATATTCTTGGCTTTCACGTTACGTCATCAAAAAACTTACATGCTTCATATATAGATTACTTAAAGTTGGGCTATAGTATGTTCTTTATATCAATAACAGAAATTGTTCCTGGATAGTTGAGTTATTTCCGTTGTTTGGTTTTCGAGTTATCAGAGGTAAAAATCCTCTCACGCAATATTGTCACGCGTATTCAACATGTGTGAAAAAGACAAATTTGCTACAAATTACGCATATTTGGCTTGGTATAGGAGTGAAAATTTTGTTTAGAAGACATTTGTATCAAAATCAACGATTTAACTGTTATGTACGTTTTTGTGGTTTTGACAATTCGTATTTTGTCCGCCATGTCGATCAGTTAATTTGTTGGAGCATAAACATGGCGGCGCCATACATTTCTTACTGACGAATGAGTTTGCAGAATCGTTAATATCTTTGAAAAAAAAAATTGGGGGCTCAATATTTCTTGGATATATGGAGCTTTACTTGCTCTCTACAAGAATATACATTGGTTTTACTCAGGGATGTGAAATCCACTGATATCAGGTTTGTGACCCGTAGAGTGACACCAATCACTAAGTGCCATACATTTCTTACTAAAGAGTGAACAGTTAAAATGTCAATATCTTTGCAGAAAGATTGAAAAACTCGTTTTACATAGCTACATAGTTTTATGCGCTCTTTTGAGTGAATGACATTTGGGCTCTGAAAATTTTTCGATGACGTAAGTGAAAGCCAAGAATAGTTAAATTAAAAACGAAATTAATAATAATAATAATAATAATACTGAATAATAATGAGTCTTTATTAACCACAAGATAAATGTACATATCTTGTGTTACAACAATGTACTAAACTAAAACTACTAAATACGAATTTAAGATTCGTAAAAACTATGTTTAAATTATGGAAATTAATTGAAGGAAACCAAAGTTAATAGAGTGGAATGGTTAGGCAACCCATTGTTCTATCTTTTTGTTCACTTTTTCTAACCGTGAAAGTGCACAAAACAAAAGCATTCCTACATATATTAGACAATCAGCCAATGAAAACGTTTGGGTCAGTTCAATCAAGCATAATAAAGACGGTAAAACAAAAGACTGTGCACTCTCAAAGCCCTACTCAGCATCCATGTTTGCTCCATTGAATAGAACAATGGGTAGCCTAACCATTCCACTCTATTAACTTTGAGTAAACCTACTAACACATGAACTATGAAAAATTATATCTAAAAAATCAGCCTATTGATAAATACGTTTTGAAAACGAGTGGTACGCACCAAAGGCTTAACTACAGATTTATGCCTCAAACTATAGGTAGTTGTCTTGTACTTAGGTAAGTAGCTATTCAGAGGATGCGTACTTAAGGAAGATGCCTTCTTAAATATATTAGTATCTTGTTTGTGGCGAATGTCTAAAGATTGTGAGACATCTTCTATCAAGAAAGGCTTGTACAGTGGTTAATTCGGCATCAGTCGCTCCATAAGCCGCTAAGCCATAAGTTAAGTTGGTAATACTAGGCTAATAAAACGGTGATCAAGCTCGTTTTGATTAAATCCTTCTTTTCTTAGACATCTAAGAATGTGTTTGAAAATTGAATTTCAACATGTTATAACTTTTATTCTCTGCTGATTCAGGATCCTCAGTACAGTGTTACATTTTCTGGACATAAGAAATTATATAGTTCATTTAACAATAATAGTCTTTTCCCACAACTATGTGATAAACTACAATTTGGAGGCTGCATACAGTTGCTTCTACCTCTACTAATGTTGTTCTTGAAAACTATGGATGTAGTAGTCATGACGATTCTATTTTCTTCCAGAGCCAGGCTAACGACCATGTCCATAGTAACCATGACCAATTCCACCGTTGCCATTATGACCATTGTGGCCATTATGACCATTGTGGCCATTGTGACCATTGTGGCCATTGTGGCCATTGTGACCATTGTGACCATTGTGACCATTGTGACCATTGTGACCATTGTGACCATTGTGACCATTGTGACCATTGTGACCATTGTGGCCATTGTGACCATTGTGACCATTGTGACCATTGTGACCATTGTGACCATTGTGACCATTGTGGCCATTGTGGCCATTGTGACCATTGTGACCATTGTGACCATTGTGACCATTGTGGCCATTGTGACCATTGTGACCATTGTGACCATTGTGACCATTGTGACCATTATCATGACCGTTGTGACCATTGTGACCATTGTGACCATTGCCATGACCTTCACCGTTACCATAACCATATTTATATTCATATTCGTAACCATAACCTCCTTTGCCGTTACCATTACGACCATTACCATTACCATTACCATTACCATTACCATTACCATTACCATTACCATTACCATTACCATTACCATTACTATTACCATTACCGTTATTATTACCATTACCTCTGGTACCATTACCCTGACCACCAGTACAATTACGTTGACTGCTGGTAACATTTGCACTGGTACCATTACCACTGGTAACATTACTACTGATACAATTATTATTAACATTAGTAGTATTACTATTTCTAGTACCATTACCGTTACCATTATTGTTACCATTACTATTACCATTACTATTACCATTATTATTACCATTATCACCATTATCACCATTACCGTTATCTCTACCATTATCACCATTATCGCCATTACCGTTATGACCATGACCATTATAGCCATAACCATAATCGCCACCATTATCACCATTACCGTTATGACCATGACCATTATAGCCATAACCATAATCGCCACCATTATCACCATTACCGTTATGACCATGACCATTATAACCATAACCATAATCGCCACCGTTACCATGATAACCGCCTTCACCATAACCATAACCACCATTACCATTACTACCACCACCCCAACGACGACCTCGACCCCAACGACGACCTCGACCCCAACGACGACCTCGACCCCAACGACGACCTCCACTGTAACCACGTTTCTGTGATAGTTCACTTCCGTCTACATTGTCCTTTTCTGAAAGATTTTAAATGATTGCATAATTAATAAATTAAACTTCATTGTTTTTCAACTGAGAATAATTTGTAGAACCTCAACTGAGGAAGATATAATTAAAGCGTGGCTATGTTGATTTCACCCAATCCTAGGCTATCAATGGAATAAGAAGAAAGTTGAAATCGTGCATGGTCGACATTTCAATTCAAATTCAAAGATCCTTCAAACTTGCCACGATTGGCCGCAATATTACCTTTCACTTTAGGATCTTGCAGATCAGACTCTTCTATTGAGTTGTCAGCGTAATCTGTGAATCGATGTGAAGTAATAAATAATCAAGTAACAGGACCACTATCAGAACTTGAGAAGATAACTGAGAAGACGAAAGGCTAGAACAACGAGAACACGTGTACTATACAAAACAGCAGCAGCAGCAATAATTACTGGGCAGTAGCTGCAGGTGGCAGTAGCTGTATCAGTGACCAAGGAGCAATTGAGCGGTCAAACTTTTCTGGCGATGCTCCTAATTCGTCGAGACACTGACAGTATTTCCACTCATGTGCAGATCTATCAGATGTAAATGGAATCAATGTACCCTGGATACATTCTTGGCTGTGATAGTTTGCCTTCATATGATGTCTCCCGAGTTTATCAGTATGTTTGAAAATGTCATTTGAATTGGTTATCAGTCTTAGCGCCTGTTCATTAGTCGGCGGTTTTCAAGTTATCGTAGGAGTCCCCACATCCCCTTCCCCCCTCCACAGACAAAAAATCCTAGCTAAAGCCCTGGATTCGCCATGGTGCCTAAAAAGCCCAAAACACTAAGAGACTAGGACAAGGATGGTACGATAAGGAGAAAATGAAATGATTAGAAGATAAACAAACCAAAAAGAACTAACAAAACAATGATAGACCAATTGGACAAGTATTACTGAAACTGGATTATGAGTTCCGATTCCCAAGTTAAGGCAGCTAGTAATTATTATTGAAAATAACTGTGGTTCCTCGACGTTGTCCTTGTCTTCTGTACGTAAAAATCAATCCCACAAAAACTTGAGAATTAAACTAATATTTCACTTCACTAATGGATTGGTTGATACCACAGGTTCCTACCTTGGTCAGCTTCAACATCAAAGTCTTCTTTGTTGACTTTTTGCTCAGGATAATCATTAGCAATGTCTATGGGAGCAGCTACCACCAAGGCAACAAAGCCAGCCACAATCAGAATAGCAAGTGTGAACTTCATGATCAAGTGAACCTCTCGCTGCACCCAGCTCAAATGACTTAAGCAAAGAATAGATTTCTCTTATAGTGTCCTAGATAATTTTTTTCAGTACATTTTAGATTGACAAAAATGACTTTTTTCATGTGTCTCAATAAACACTCTAGACATATGTTAGGTTGCATGTTCCTACTCTTGACTGTATCCGGTACTTCAGTTCAACAGCTCGTGAATAAGTATTTTGAATTAACTCAACCGAGACTCAAGTTTCCAAAGTCATAAGATTTGCAAGAACACAATAAAAGTTCCAGGTGCATTTTAGGTATTAATAGTATCCTACTTTAACTACCTAAACTAACCTACCTAACCTTGCAAAATGTTGACGCGTTTAACACATTTAAAGGTATAGTGGTTTTAAAGGTGGCAAAGGCTAGAAGGTGTGAGATCGAAATTAAAATTGCTTGATTTCTAACTTAAACACAGTAAACTTATATAATGAAAAACCTTTACAACATTTCTAAAGTTGCTACGACATTATTGATCGAGGAGGTGACAATACGAGTTTTTTGCGGAATGTGAATGGGTTTTATTTTTATTACTAGTATTATTATTTTTTTATTTTCTATATTTATTTGTTTATTTTTCTTGTTCAAGCAGTATAGCTCAAAACAACATCTATTTATTTGTTCATGTTTGTTGATGATCTGCAGGCAAAAAAAAACTGTGTTAAAGCAAAAAGGTGTCATACAAGGTCTGATAACTAGCTGTGGCCGATAACTGACTGAAACTACTTAAAACTTATTGATGATTAACTGAATTCGCCTTGTTTTCAAATTCAATTCAAACGAGTAAAATTTGTCTCCGACAGCTCCTTTTTTCCAGTGCGTGAAATAGTCATGGACAACTAATAGTAATCACCAACAATTATTTATCGATAACTATTTACAAAGTTACAATAAACATTCTAGATCGGTATTTAGGTTTTCTTGGTTTCTTACTTTGACTGTAAGGATCCGGCACTTCTGTTCAATTGCTCGTGAAGTAACTTGAATCAGTTAACTCAACCGACATTCAATTTTGAGAACTATGGATTTACAAGAACACAAATATGTCCGATAGATCTATTTCAAAAACGTCGGACAAAAAAAAGCCTCAAGCCCTACCCATCTCCCCTGAAATGAAGTATGGGTACAGATTCCGAATACCACTGAACATGACTAATTCAAATTCAAACACTTCAACTTTATACAGCTATCAGACACTCATTCACTTTTATACTGAATTTATACATCCTCCCATACATTTTCTTACTATATACTCGCGTTGAATTTAGGCATCTAGTTCTACAAACTTGCTTTAATTGGGCGTATATTGTAGGGGTTTTTACGGTATTCCTGCTTTTGCTCTAAGGCATCACTTCCCGGTTCAATACCGTTGCGATACTTAAAAATAGCTCAGGTCGTAGATGGATGACTCAGACAGATAATATGAAACTGTAATGGTACTGAAAAGAACACTGAGAAACATAAGTTTTACCATGAAAACGTGGCTCACTTTTCAAAAAATTGTTCATAAAAAACAAATAAACAAATGGACAAAATTGGGACCGTTTATGTGAACAATTTGGTTTGTTTGTCTGAGTTGTGACCTCACTGAAGGACTTCAGTATTGATCGTGAAATATTTTGAATTAACTCAACCGAAACTCACTTTTCCAATCCCTTTTTGATTTCTTTTTTGGAACGATTCTGTAAATAGAATCTTTTGGTATTATTAGATATGAATGATATGATATTATTAGCCTGACGTATATAGGTCTACCTTTTCAAATATTTGTTTTTAGCACATGTCGTTGCATTACTTTTCCAAAGTATTTCAATATACATAGTCGCAATAGATGTCAAGAAGGTTGTTGTGGCAAATCACGGTCAGCCCAAGCTGTACATTTGTATATGAAAATATATAGGAGTTCACGAATGATGATTTTTTTTTTATTGTGAATATATATATAGTAACAAATAAATGATGTTTAGTTTTGATTTTCTGCGCATTTCTTGGAAGTTCAAATGATTTTAATTTGTGCTCATTTGAAGGAGTTTTAGGAGATTTGATTTCCCCCTTTTTGTATATAAACTGTTGAAAGATATTTTGCTAACCTCAACCGGTTTCTATTTATTTATTATTTATTTATTTAAACGGCCTTGAAACCGTCAAAAAATATCCCAAAACATTGTTACATAAATTTCCAATATGTCATCTGCAGTTATTTTCCGGTATTTCACGTCGAACACCTGAGCGCAAATCTGCCATATACTTATTTACAAGTTCTTTAGCACCATTTTTTCGATTCTTCGGAGTATCTTGAGTAGAATATACCTAAGGACAGACCATTTTAGCAAGTTCTTTATTAATATTGCAGCAAAGTAAGTGTTTCTTTCCTTTTTGATCATGATGTAAAACCAGTACGTCTAGCAAAAGAAGACGTTTTTCTGCCATATGCATTCAGATGAAAATCACTGGTCGGTCGACCAGAAGTTAAGCGTCAAAAATCCATCAAAAATTAAGGGGAGGACAAACTTACTTTCCTACCGGAGAAACATGAAACTGCTCACGTCAACTGAACGTGCATGTGATACTCTCTCAGCCAATCAGAGTACGAGAAAGGTCGAGAAAAATGAACTTAATTGACTGTTGGTTTATAACAATGTATTATTCTAACGTAAATATATTACTTTTTAGAAATAGAGAAAAATAAATATTTTATCCATATCGATCGTTGTAGTTAATCTCAAGAACGTTGGCAGTTTTAGTTGACATATACTTTTATATAGATATGAAATACATGTACTATAGACGACTTTCAAAAATGGCGGCCTAGTACATGAGAACGAGGCCACAAAGGCCTTGTTACCAGAAAATAAGCGTGGCGACACTTCTATTGCTATCAAAGACGATGTGTTCCTTTTCATTTTAAAATACCTATTTTATGTGCATTTTACAGGATAATTCTTATATATTTAGAATCATTTGATGCGATGTTGATTTTGGAGGCCTTTCTGGCCTCGTTATCGTGAACAATGAGCCCGCCATTTATGAAAGTCGTATATCTGGAAGCACAAAATTGATGTTTTAGCATGTAACTCAAAAACTGTTTTAACTTACAGTATTTCATGAAATTATATTTTCCATATACCTCATACAATAACCTTGCTCTATACTTGAAACTTGTAAAAGAAACTGAGATATATATGTTTTATAAGTTGACCTAAATATCTTGCATCTCATTAAAGTAAATTTGAAAGCCGCCAATCTTCTTGACGTCGACTTTATGTATATTGAAATACTTTGTAAAAGTAATTAAAAACCATGTATCATAAACAAATATGTGCAAAGGTGGACCTATATACAAGTCAGGCTAATAATATCATACCATTCGTATCTAATAATACCAAAATTCTATTTACAGAATGGTTTTAAAAAAGGAACACGAATTGGATTGAAAAATTTGAGTATCGGTTGAGTAAATGCCTCACGGGCAATAGCGAAGCGCGTCAGTGAGGTCACATGCAACTCAGACAAACCAACCAAAGTTTTCACCTTCTTGAGTGATTTTGTCAGTTTGTTTTTTACAGACCTTTTTTCCGAAAACGAGCAATGTTTTCATGATAAAATATGCATTTTTCCGTGTTCTTTTCAGTACGATTACAGTTTCATAATCTGTCTGAGTTATGTATCCATTACGCCAGCTATTTTTAGAACTGCCGCGCAGCGCTATTGAACCGAGAAGTAAAAGTAGGAATACCGTATCAACACCTAAAATGGACGTCCATTTAAGGTTGTAGGACAGGAGGCCTAACGTCCATGCGAGTTTAGCAAGAAGTATGGGTAGTTGCAAAACGTAAATCGCAGATTTTCGACTCTGGTGTCATATTTTTAACATCACCAAATTAGTGAAAGTCTTACTGGATGTATAAAGTCGAGGTAGCACTTAAATAAGCCTTTACCCTTATGACGTGTCATACCAAAACTACCACATTCCTTTTCGAAATTTCTCTTGATATTCAAATGTTAAAACTCCCGTGAGAATTCGAAGACAATAGTAATAATTAAGAAAACAAAAGAAACTACCGAAAGGGATTGTGGTATTAGAGGTATGAAACGTCATAAGGGTAAAGGCTAATTGTCATGCTGCTATTCGGGATTTGTACCCATACTTCAGTTCGGGTGAGTCACGTAGGCTTGAGGCCTTTTGCCCGACAACGTTTTTAAAATGGATACCTATATCTGGAACGTTTGTGCCGGTTCCGTGTTCCTTGTAAATCTAGTTTTAAAACTGAGTGTCGGTTGAGTTAATTCAAAGTACTTCACGGGCAATTGAACAGAAGTGCCCGATCCATACAGTCAAAGTAAGAAACCGTGAAAACCTAAATATATCTGGAATGTTTATTTTACAATTTTCATGTTGTTAGACAGCATGATCAAGACCATGAGTTGCAATTACATCATCCGAAGCAAGTGTGATGAGCAGTTTTTCGTCAGAAAGCCAATACTAGAACATCTGTGCCTTCCATTTTTGAGATGATCTTAAAACTATTAGCAGCAAATTCTCAAGAGTTTTTTTTCTATGTGTGTATTGCTGGGTTTCATATGACGCATACTCAATCTTGCTGGAATTTGTATCAGCTGAAAGACAATTTCTGAATAGAAAATTCTCTAGTTGAGAGCACATGGTGGTCAAACATTAACAAACATTTGAGGCAGATATTGAGATTCATCAGCTGTTTGAAACCCAGCAATACTCTAATGACAATATAATAATAATTTATTCAAATAAACAGATGTACCATAACCCATTATCGATTATAACCCACTGATACATTCTTATGCGTGCCTATTGGCTAAAACACGTCACGTGGTACGTTCTACCTGGGAAAATATGACACGATATCTTTATTATTATTTATTAACTTTTATTATTCAATTTTCATACACTGTACAAATTCTGATTTCTGATTGGTCAGTTTGTACAACGTGACGCGTTGTTATGACGTGCAATACGTCACTATGCAATAATAACCAACAATCAACGGTATTAAAGCACAGTTGGAAAGAAAAAATGTTCCTGGTGATAAATTTGAGGATTTTTCGAAAAAGAGAAGATTAACATGCAAGCATACTTAAACATAAAGAAGACTGCTTTGCGTGCCTGTTTTTAAGGAAAGCTCTAAATTTCATTGAAGTTTTTGGAGCTTACTGAGATCAACATATTTCAACGGCTTAAAAACAGAGTTCGCCAGCTTTTCAAATTCATCTTAATATTTACTGTTTTTGTGGTTACTGGCTTTATGCCAGTAACACACTATGCCATGGGCTTCAAGGGTGCGTGCGTGCGTGCGTAATTCGGAAATCTCCGAAGTAGAGCCGAAGTGTCAAGCCGAAAGATATGCGAACTTCGTGCACCCGTCCGAGGGTGTTTAATTAAGCACGGATACATGGGGCGATATTTTAATAGTGTAGATTTGGCTTCGCGGACGTTTGTTGTTATGTCGCTTCAAGGCATAAGGTAATGTAGAAAGAGTATGTTACATTACTTTACTTGATGTTATCAGACAGAGCTTTAATTGATTGTTGCGAGTTTTAGAAAGATTAAAAAGTATATTTTATATATTTTCATGGAACTAAGGTGACCTGATGCGTTTGGTCACGTAATGGATAAAACATCGATCTGAAACATGAACGAAAAACTACACGATTTGTTATTGTGTCAAAAACGCCGTTGTCGAAGTCTTTACAGCAAACAATTTAGATATATAGTGAAATAAAAAGTTGAATAAACTGGTATATTCGCAGGTAATATTTTTGCGTGTGAGATATATAATATATATATATATATATATATATATATATATATATATATATATATATATATATATATATATATATATATATATATATATATATATATATATATATATATATATATATATATATATACACCAAATCCCTAAAACTTTGATATTGTCTTGATATATATACATATATATATCCGCCATTTTCTATTGTCTTTCCTTTTGTTCGGAAAGTTGTTCTCAAGGGAAAACTTTGAGAACAAAAGGAAAGACAATAGAAAATGGCGGATATATATATGGATATATATCAGAGCAATATCAAAGTTTTAGGGATTTGGTGTATATATATATATATATATATATATATATATGAGGAATGACAACACAAAAGGGGTCTTAAAGGTTGACCATAAGATAGGCTGTAACGCACGGTGCGCAAGTCGACCCCGTTTTGGCATTCTCAGCGCTACAACCATAGCTGGTCCAAGGAAAAACACTGTACGCGTCCAAACATGCATCCCATAATGCATTTCTTCCGCTGGATCAGATACAGCGGAAGAAAAGGATTATGGGCATCCATGAAAAATTGGACAGCACCCATCCCCTACTCTTAGTCTTAGAAATTTCTTATAAGTGCCGAGCCCCCCTCGCTAACAGGCCCCAGACGGCACCGATTGCCTTCTTTACAGTTCAAAACTCGCCGAAATGGCCTTGTTGGCTTGGGGGATGCATCACAGAACGACCAGAGAAGCCTCAATACTCCGGAGATCACAGTTGAACCTTGTCGCCGTAATTACTGTGACTCGTTCTTCGTAAAGTCGCTTCCCACTCCTGAGTTCTTCCAGGAGTTTGTCTCCGCCGTCTTTCCTTGCTTAATGATGCAAGTCAAGCGACTTCTGTGCTACAAAATGACTCGAAAAAGCACTTAGAAGCTGAATTCAGGCCACGATCAGTACGCTCACCGAACGTAAACCCTAGAATTCGTCAGGCGTCACTGGATAAGTGAGCCTTCAGTCTTCTAGAACAGCACCAAATTGACAGTTACCTTGACAACTATTGTTTCTCTTTCCCGTTTTTTTTTTCTTTTTCTTCTCTCTTTTTCTGTTTCACAAACACATTTTTTCTGTTTCTCTTTCTTTCCTCTTTCTCATTTGTTAGTTATTTCTTTTTTTAAGTTTGTTTTTGGTTCCCACTAATTGGCAAAAGAAATCCGAACAACTATTGTCTTTGTTTTCTGTTTTGTTTTTCCTTCTTACCTTCTCTCTTACCCAAGCGCGCTCTGCAGTTTTTCTGTTCATTTTTCTTTCTTTTCTCTCTGTTTCCCCCCCCCCTCTTTTGAGAGTTTCGTTGTTGTTGTTGTTGTTCTCTCTCCTATCTTCGCCGAGAAATGACCAAAAAACCCCTAAAGATTGCTGTTAAAGCGGCAAATCTGAAAGATGGTACATCAAAGGGGTCTTAGTAGACAAGACCCCTTTTGTGTTGACACCCCTCATATATATATATATATATATATATATATATATATATATATATATATATATATATATATATATATATATATATACACCAAATCCCTAAAACTTTGATATTGTTCTGATATATATACATATATATATCCGCCATTTTCCATTGTCTTTCCTTTTGTTCTGAAGGTTGTTCTCAAGGGAAAAACTTGAGAACAAAAGGAAAGACAATAGAAAATGGCGGATATATATATGTATATATATCAGAACAATATCAAAGTTTTAGGGATTTGGTGTATATATATATATATATATATATATATATATATATATATATATATATATATATATATATATATATATATATATATATATATATATATATATATATATATATATATATAATATATAACCCATGATAATAGAAGGACAAAGGCAAACACTAATAGCTGTTGACAGGCAAATTAAAGGTCTTTACTACTGCGGCTTGTTGAACTACAGGCAACCAGTGTACGGCTCGAGGTTAGCCGTAAAAGGGCCAAAAATTTAACCGTAAGCCGTAATAATAGGAAAAAACTAACCGTTAGCCGTAATGAAAAGTTAGTCGTAATAGCTTTTTCCAGCGTTCTCAACGAAAATTAATGTTTAACCATCAAGAACAATGGAAATTAGACATTAACCCACTTTAACCGTAATCGTAAAAAAGCCAAAATATTAACCGTTAACCGGCGTAATAGCCACCACCCCTATGAGACCCTCAGTGAACGCACGAGTGCGTCTAGTTGTTGATTGGGTTGAGGCAATTTCTCAACAGGACAAAGTCGGTGTGTGTGTGTATGCACTAGTCGAAGTAAACCCCTACCCCCACCCTCAACCAGGGACAGGCCTTGAAATGTGTCTATATCTATATTTGGATTTGAGGCCAGTAACCACATGGCCTCATAGAGGTCTATTATTTTAGACTGGTTATCCAAAACGTATCTCATAGAAAGTTTAGAAAGTCTGTCGCCACAACTCTCTCAGATGGGGTAAAGAAATTTTATCAACTGAGTCGAAGAAAACGCCAAACGAGCACTTCAGCCTAACTACTTCTTGTTCAAGTCTGAATTTAGCAGTTTCAACCGTAAGTTGCCAGTTTAAATTAATATTTAGCAGCTGAGTTCTAGGTCTTCTAGGACTCAGCTACTAAATCACTTTTAGCAATCCAAAAAAGTAGTTTTTGATTGTACGATTTCAATTTTACCGACTCCGGGAGCAAGTTGTAAACATGGATTCTGAGAACTGTTAATTTATTATATCTTTAAACTAAAGTTCTTGTATCACAGTACTTTAATTTTGTACTAGTTTTCTTTTGAAAAGTTTATTTTGTATCGTTAAAATTACCAAATGCTATATTAAACTAATTTTGAATTAAGTCTTACTATTTTGAGTGACTTGAGTTACTTCTAGTGATCTTAATTAGATGTCGACTGACAGTTTTAGCCTGCTTCTGCAGTGTATTCAAATTGAATAATAGAAAGGTTAACACACTCTTTGCTCGTGAATTATCAGGATTTACGCCTTCACTTGTTCACTAACAATGAACTCGAAATTCTCATACTGCACTCGGCTAACGCTTCGTGCAGTATTTAAAATTTCTCGTTCATTGTTAGCAAACTCGTGAATATAAATTACGATATTTCACTCGCTGAGTGCGTTAACCTCTAATTAACTTATATATAGCGCAGATTTTAATTGAGGTATTTTCATCTGCGATGCAGTGAAATATGTCCCCTAGTTTTGAAGTTATATCCTCCACTCAGCGAAAACAAAAAAAGAAAAGAAATGACAGAAATAAAGGCCATAAAGGCATTTTAACGAGCCAAGGGCGAAAACAATAAAGCTTTAAAAAGAAAACGTCTCCGAAACTGACAAACAAATCCACAAGTATTCGGTAAAAGTTGTCAGTTAACTGTAAAACTGTACACACGTTTCGCTAAAGCTCTTAGCCAAGGCGGTTGGCTGTCAACAATAATATTTAATTACGACGAGATGGCACTGAATTTTGAGACTTCAGTTGTAGCTTTGACGAAGATGGATTCTAAAAGCTATCACGAAAATTTTCAGATTTTGGAGGGCCGACAGAGAATTCAGAAATTACCTAATGCTTTCCTGTGCAGTAGATAATTTAATCAATTAAACTCTGAAAGCAGTTTCTCGTTGTTTCGGAAGTCAGCTTACAGGAATCATTGAATTTGCAAGATTTTTGGTCTTTTACAGCTGAATTTGTTTTTCTTTGAATGGCCACTGGGTGACAAGCAGCGGCTAAAGCTTTCGTAGTATTGACATTTGTACACAAAGGAGAAAATAAATCACCAAAAACTCCCTCGAATGATCACAAAATGACTTGAAACTCCCCAGCGGAAATGGACAAAAAATCAAATACATCGTCATTATGAGTTAAAATTTTTGCTTTGTTCACAGTTTTTTTAACTGATCATACGTGAAATACTATATATTTTCACTTATTATATGATTGAGTCTGTTTTCTTTGTTATTCATAGGACTTTATATATCACTAAATTCACGATGATTATATATTCAAGGGTTTTATATAGAGCTTCTCCGGGATGTATCTGTATAAATCACTTGAATTTATAATTCCCGGGGTTTATCTAGATACATCACTTGAATTTATAATTTCGTTCCATACTTCCTTAGATGATTTATGTGTGGACATCAAGACTTAGAAATTTTCTTAGAAATATACTAAGTAGCGATTTTTGGTGGAAAAAAAGTCTTTGATAAATGACAGAGGTTCGAACCCGAGACTTTCTGCACTCCTATACCCACTTTTAACCACTATACTACTGAGCTAACTGATGGAATCTTCTCAACAAAAAAAATCTTTTGTGTGTTATCATGAAGTTCGTTAGTGTTTCTCTGAATAGAATTGAAAAACAATTATTTAAGGTTTCCTTCTGGGAATTCGGTAACAATGATCTAATTAGTGATTGTCTTTTTGAATCGCTTTTGTGTGAAAACCTCCTCAATCATATAATAAGGCAGATAAATACCTCGAAGCTCGGCTTTTATCCATATATAGCTAACTCAATTAACGTTGTCGCTGAAAAAAGACTAAAGCCTAAAGCTTTGAGAGCGGAATCATGAAAAAGTTTTATCACCGTGACATCATTACAATAAAAAACTCACTCAGTTACAGGTATGCTTGCAAATTCTACCAGCAACTTGGACAAATATTCCTTAATTTCTCAGATAGCCTACAGAGAAGTTTGTTATTACACAAAAGAAATTTGAAAGGCTTTAGCCTTTAGGCTTTTTTTCAGCGACAACGTTAATTGAAATAGCTATACATCCCTCGGGTCGTAAAAGCCTCGCTTCTCGGTATTTATCCCTTCCATACAAATGTACAGCTTGGGCTACCTGTGTTCAAATAATATGTTTTATAATGAGATGTTAGATATTTAGGTCAACTTCAAATTTATTCTTCTCGTCAAATTTATTCTTTTCAATGGGATTCACATTGTCAAGTTTCAAATGATAAAAATTTGACGTCAAGCGCGGAAAACAATACGTTGTGGCATTTATTAGAACGGTGTATAAAATATATATCTCAGTTTACTTTAAATATAACAACTCCCTATTAAGAACTTGCTTATTGTATAAGGTAAATGGAAAATATATTATCAAGGAATATTGTAAGAATCATGATCGATAGAGCAGATTTCGTATGAGTGTGAAACGGACCGCGCCGCGCGCGCCGTGTCCTTGTCCATGCCGTGATGTCTACATATAAAAATATTCAAAATTCCTGCCGTGACCGTGCCAGGACCGTGCCGTGACCGTGCCAGGACCGTGCCGTGACCGTGCGGTGCCGTTTTTTCAGTGATATGAAATCTTTTCTATGCCAAAAAATGTGCTAAAAACATCAATAAATTTTGTGCTTCCAAATAGTATTTTATTTTTATATAATTGCTCATTTCACAACTAAAACTTGAGATTGACTACAATCATAGCTCAAATATTTTTTTCGCTATTTATAAAAAGTATTATCCTCACATCTTATCCACCGACAAATGTTGGTGTGTGCCTATTGGCTAAAACAGATCACGTGGTACCTTCAATTCCAGCAGGACAAACATTAGGCGCGATATTCCACAGTTTTGAAGCTAAGTGTTATCCCCCATACAGTGGAAAAAGGAAATGACGGAACAAATATAGAGTGGTTTCATAAGAGTGTCAGTGTAGTTATGTCTACAAAAAATCCCAAATTTCCTGCCGTAAGCGTACCGTTTAACAGACATAGTACGAAATTTGATCTATACATTTTTATATATATTCCTCTGCATCAGGTTAAAATATTAAAAGCAAGTCGTACAAGAAAACACAAATTAACAAATCCAGTATTCGATCGATTGGTGAGGTCAGTTTTGAAGTGAAGTTTTTAATGTTTAAAAAAACTACAACCCTTTCTCTACCGGATCACTGACGAATTGCCTTACTAGGTGTTTCTGTTTACACATTTCCTCGTAAAAGTTCTGCTTGAACAAAACGAAACTTTGGTGATTTATAATAATCAAAAGACTGTATCTACACTCCTAACACTAAAAATTATAAGCTAGCTTATCGGTATTCTGTCAACTTTTATTTTAAACAAATTATCGGCGAATGAGATGGCACTCTGCAATTCTACCACTGATGACAAATTTCGGCATTATGGACGGAATTAACATTATCATGGAAGGGTCTAATAAACAGTAGAAAACAACATTCCAAAAGTTACAACTTTTATTTTGATCTTTTTTTTTTCCAAAAAGCAACTTGATATTTACTAAAATGTAGTGCTTTGGCTTCTTTAATTGTGTTAAGGAAGAACTCTCAGTAGAGCGGCCGGGTACCGTTCGACTATGGTATTTATTGGCTTCTCTTCTGGACTTTAGTGTGTGGAGCAAGCTTTTATTAGTTTTATAAAATAATTTGAATAGTACGCTCACTCTGATTGGCCCAGAAGCGTTCTAGATGAGGCTATCTAAACACGCTACACCATCAATCAGTCAAATACGTCAAACAAGGCTCATTCTCTTTGGTCTCTTTGAACATAACTAAAGCATTCCAGTTTCAAAATATAAAAATACTTTCTGCAAGGAAATAAAAACCCTAATAAATTAAAATATTGGTTATAGCAAAAATTAAGGTAAACAAATTAGAATCCAGATGGGAAAAAGTGTGAGCAGCCAAAAATTTCCAGTCGCGAGTATACTGAATCAATCCATAGCAAACGGAAATCTAGCACACCAAAATATGCTTGACATGACCCAAATACTTAATACAAACAAATAGATAAACAAAAAGCAAAAGCGAACAAGCAAGCAAAAGCTCGTTGATAACGAGGAAAAGCTAGGAATTATCCGTAAATTTCTAACAAAAAAATTCAATAAACACCGCATGCAAAACACTGGAGCCCAAAGAAAAATTGAGCCCTGAAAAGCAGCAATTGCAAAAGACCAGATAAAACATTTTCAAACTCAAATTACTTTATTTTTTAGTAATCGTATATATATTTACATAAATACAACTGAGATAATGAAGTAAACAAGGAAAAATATATTTTTATGAGTCAATCATTTTCTTTCGGTTTCAAGTTCTTTCCGACTGTTACGGGGAGATAAATGGAGTTTGTTTTCTCTCGACCGCAACTTGTTGGGAGAACTAGCGTATAGACACAGTTGTTGTGATCTGCTGTTTATTAGGTAGAGCACTCGATAACTGTAGGACTTACAGAACCAGTAGAACTAGTATGAGCTTTCCCTAAGACAGCGCGCTTTAAGAGAAAGTTTTCCTTACTCAGACCGTTTCTATGCTCGAGATCTGCTCAACGCAGATCACTGTGTTGCTGTAGACCTAAGTGTATAAGTGTATCTGCTTATCTGTGTTTCTGTGTTACAAGGTAGATGTATTTATACTAACTAATTAGCATTTCATAGTTGTGACGTTGCTAACTCGTCAAGCTGGTTATAACTAGATGATGTAAGAATTACAAATGGTTGTTGATCTAAGGAAAAACCTATAGCATCTACTTGCAGATGAATATGGATATAATTCGTCGACGCAATCCTAATGACAAGATTAGTAACTACGTTTTAGCTAGAAAATACTAATAAGATACAAGATTTATAACTAACATTAAACTGGTAGAAAGGGTCTTAATTCTGAATGTTTGTCGTGAACAAGCATTCACCTGTTTACCATAATTTATTGTGCGCATGTCCGATATATAAATGAACTAAGATGAAGAAGTTCCTAGTCATTAGGGTAAACTAGTGTTTACCTAAGTTGACACTACGAGATGTCAAACTCTGTACACTTGTAACAAAGCTTACCACTAAAAAGGCAAGTTTGTAGGAACAGCTGGATTAGCACTAAAAATATCAGAAATGTCCTTCATAACACGACTTTCGTCGCGAAAGTTGTTTTTCGTTGACAAAGGGTTTACAACAACCTCAAGCTCGACAAAAAAGTCTATTAAAACACTTGTAAACAACAAACATTGAACACTAACCATCTTATTTCAGGAAATCAGTCTTATGTAGCCAAGCAGGTGTCCTAAGGCTTCAAAAACAGCAATTTTTCTGCACAAGAAATGACTTTTCGCCAGCTTGCTCCGACTCGGCAATGATAGTTGCTCTCTGAGTGCTTTTCTTCTTCAAAAACTCAAGTATGTTAAGGCCTGGGAATTCTTTGTGGGGGGTCTAAAATCAATTTATTTTTGTTCTGATGTCGTTTACGTTTTAAAACGTACAAAAATTGGCATGGGCATGTAACTTCACGACCTTAAGATTTTAGGGTGAAAAGTTTGGGGATTTGGTGGTCACGTGACTTTGAACCTCACCTTGATTTTGAATTAAAATGGGGTGATGGTTATCATCTGTACTTGAAACATTGTGGTATATTTTCAGTTCTCCCTCTAAGAGGTATATGAATCTGCCTTAACACCTGAACCACCATTGCTCATTTAGGAGGTATTTGAAAATGTTTGATTGAACAAGCAGGTCACGTGACCTATTTTGCATAATATCTCCTAAATGAGCAATGGTGGTTCAGGTGTTAAGGCAGATTCATATACCTCTTAGAGGGAGAAGTTAAAAAATGCTACAACATTTCAAGTACAGGTGATAGCCATCACCCCATTTTAGTTCACGTTTTGAGGGTGTATCGAAGTGATTTTCAGGGTCACGTGACCACCAAATCCCCAAACTTTTCATCCTAAAATGTTAAGGTCATGAAGTTATGCATCCATGCAAATTTTGGTGAGGACTGGGCAAAAAACGAAGTCAGAAGAAAAATAAATCGATTTTAGCCGTAATTGGCCTTCAACCCAGGCCTTAACATACTTGAGAAGAGTAAACAATTTGATAGTTTTCAACCACTCTTATGACTTAATTTTCAATAAAAGAAAATCCTTTTCCTTGAGTGAATGACACATGTCTCGGTTTTCTTGCATTAATTTTAGCGAAAGTTTTCACTTGAATCATCTTCGCCTCTTTTCGGTTTGCTTGTAAATTTCATTCAGCCGCTCTCATCTAAACTCGAATTTCATTGGTCGGTGACGATTGTATTGAGAGTCGCTATTTTGATCAGCAAGTAAAGAGCCGCTGTTCATCAAAATATTGCCTCGGTTGTTGCTGGATTATTTTATAAAAGAAATATAAAACGGTTTTCCGCGTTTGTATAGCCTGATCTAAACACTTGTGATGTTGGGAGAACACTCGAGAGCTGGGAAAACACTCGCCTACGGCTTTCCCTACGCTCTCTCGTGTTCTCCCAACATCACGCTTGTTTAGATCAGGCTATATAAACACGGAAAACCGTTTTATATTTAAGCAAGAGAAAAGCAAGCTTAGGAACACGAGGCGTAGCCGAGTGTTTCTCGCTTTTCGAGTGCTCTACATCTTCCATCGTGTTTATATCACAGTACAGAGACATAAGCGATCGTTTTATATTGCTTTTATAAAATATTTTCGACGTTTTTTGAGCGAGCCATGTCTCTGTCCTCTGATATAAACATGGTAGCCAGCCAATCAGCGCGCGCGTTATATCTCAAGTATTTTATAATTCTTAATTATAACTACAAAAATATACTAGAATAATTGACAGTGTCTATCATTCACACGTGGGGCTAGTTGTACTCTAAGATTGGTCTAAAGAAATCATATGACTACTAGACATTGTAGGAGCTTCGGGAGATTCTGGTAAGAACCTAGGATTTTAATATTAAGAAAGACTAAGAAAAATGATGAAAGTTATACGTTTTTGTGACAAAAGTGAAGGGTCATCCTACTATGCAAAAGGATTTAAGAAATATATGAAAAGTAAGTAAAACTAGGCACGAATGTGGTCATAGGGCGAATACACCTTTAGCAAACAATAAGGAGTAGCCTCCCTACACTCCAAAAAGGGGTGCTATTCTAATAACCTGAGTGCACCTGGCACACCTGGCGCCCAAGTATCTACCGATTTTCCTAATAAATACAGGAAAGCACTAATTAATTATTGATTTCCTTATAAAATGTCAAAATGTCCTTCTGTTCTTGATGGATAGATATGAAAGTTTACCTAGCTTTTATAAGTTCTAAAGTTTCAAACTAATTCTAAATTGTTATTGTATGTAGTAAACTGTTAATTTTCTCTTCCATATAACACTTGTAATATAACTTCTCGTTTTAAATGTTCATGAAGTATTTTGAATCAACTCAACCAAACCTCAATCCAATTCTGACTTCTATTTTTGGAATGATTCTGTAAATAGAATTTTTCGATATTATTGTTAGATATATTTTTTAAGGAAATTAACCCCTTCAGCGGATGGTAAAAAAGAAAAGCCCGAGGTGACATGAATACTTCATTTCTGCAGGTGCGACCAAATGCATCAAAAATATATGTTAAAATTAACGCCGATAAACTAAAAAGAATATGTCAATACTACGAAAGCTTTAGACGCCGTTGGGTGGCCATAGAAGAAGAATTTTCAGAGAAGTATTTTTACAGAGTTAGTTTGTAGGATTAAAGCTCTCCTCGTGCCAGTTTTAATTAAGAAAGATTTTTATTGAATATGACGTCATCAAATCACTTGACATCCCAAAATGTTTAGTATATTAAATTTAAAACCTGGGTAAAGAAAAACGGTGATTTAATTGTTTTCTGCGCTAGATAGAATTTTTTGCTTGATTGTAGAGATCAACGGCTGAACCAGGCCTTATAATATACAAAGCTCATTTACACGATACCAAAAATGAAACGTCAAGGCAAGGATGATTGTCGGCAAGGATGAATTTAAAATTTTATATTTAAACAGCACTGTATGATTTGTCATTGCCTATAAAGATAATACTAGCCAGAACAATGCCATTTAGATATAGAATTCTATCACTTTCCGTACAAAAAGCAAATTCATCCTCGCGCGCCGAATATCATCCTTGCCTTGCCGTTTTTTGGTGTCGTGTAACTGGGACTTTATCGTGCATTCTAACAACATGACAGCTGTACAATTAACCGTGTTAGGATTACTTTTCCTAGAAGCAATTGCACTATTGTGGGTTAACAGCCCACTCTAGTGGTGCACATTAAATTTCAAATGACGCATTACGAATTAAGCATGTTTGTTGGTCATTAGTATCCTACTTGGCCGTAGTTTGTGTCGTCTCACAAAGCTCAACTCCCCCAACAAGCGGCATGTAGCTTAGCGTGACAACACAAACTGCGGCTGCGCAGGAGAGAGAACTATAGTTTTTCATGGAATGAAAGAAAGGTCCGAATAATTTTTTCAATTTCCGTGACTTTTCTGTAGATTGAAAGTACACTGGAATTTTTGTTTTGGGAATGGAGTATATTTCACATACATAAAATACATCAAACTTTGAAAAGCAACAATTACGGTCGTCGATGTGTTAGTCCTCGGTTCTTCAATTGAATAGTTGCAATACTGAGTCATTAAAAATTAACAATTAACTGCAATATTGAGTCTGAGTGCCGTTGCTTCTACTTCTGCTTATGTCGCTCTTGAAAACCGTGGGTGTAGTAGTCAAGACTTGCATGTGCCGGCCAACGTCCTGGGCACGGGTAATAAATATCATATTACACAATCTTGAATGGTCCTTCAGTTTCGATCACGGCGGCGAAGACCATGGCGGCGCTACAGAATCAAACGAATCAAACAGCAAACTCAAGCGATTCGCTTCCGCCATTTAATAAGTCCTTGGAGCTGGAGACCTTTAAGCTGGTTTTTCAATCATTCATAGCTATTCTCGGAGTGATCGGAAATCTTTCAGTTTGTGTTGTAGTGACGCAAACTATGAAAGCAAAGTCAGCGACGGAACTTCTGATCAGAAATCTTGCGGTAGCGGATCTTGGAATCTTGACTGTGATATTTCCACTTGCTGTAGTCAAGGAAAGGATACCATTTCAATGGCCTCTTGGAGAATTTTTTTGCCTCTACCTCTATCCACTAAGTGAGACATTCTATGGAGTCTCCGTGTGGACCATTGTTGTCATTGCCGTGGAAAGGTATCGTCATCTCATCTGCCCTATCAAAAAGCAAAGACACAGAGTCATCAAGATCGTAAGACGTTTGATAATCTGTTTATGGTTGTGCTGTTGTCTCTTTTTCTCAATTCCTCTCATTCCTTTTATGAAGCACAATAAGTACCACGACAGGATTTCATGCGACCTTGCATTGCCTTCCCTGGAGGTCTTTGAGGCCTACATCGTATTTCTCTTGATAACTTGGTATTGCCTACCAGTGCTCATTATCCTCTGGTCTTACATTGCCATTTCAAGAAAACTCCACCAAAGTAACGTCTTTTTAAGAGACATGCATACCTCGAGCTCAGAATCAAATCTGTCAAACCAACCTGGTCGATTATCGCTAATGCAACGGAAAAGATTACAGCAGAACCGTCGCGTAAAGAAGGTCCTAACTCCAGTGGTGGTTGCCTTTGCTGTGTTAACGTTGCCAGTTAATGCAGTTAAAACGTTTGTGGTGTACCATCCTGAGATAGTAAACACTGAGCCGTACCCTCAAATGATCTACTTCATATCCACCTGCTTCGTTGTGAACAGTTCAATCAATCCTTTTATCTATTCCTTTGTTAGTGCCGAGTTTCGGGCAGGACTTCGTGCCATTTTAAGAAATGTAACACAGTATTTCCGATAATTTAAGACAACATTACCTTCGTTCTGTTTATCATCCTGAGATTCCTCGCTGTCGTCTTTAATTTTTGTTGACCGAAAACAGTCCGTCCAAAAATCATCAAAGACTGTTTCGCCTCATTAAGTAGTAAATTTAATAGCACAAGTTACCTACCTGGGTCAGCTTTAACAGCACGAGAGCCTTGCTTGATCACTTTTGGCTCAGGGTAGTCGATCTCAATGTCTATGGGAGCAGCTACCACCAAGGCAACAAAGCCAGCCACAAGTAGAATATATAGCAAATGTGAACTTGATGGTTAAAACACTCCTCGATGCACCCAACTCAAATGCCTTAACCAAAGAGTGGATTTCTTTTATAGAGTTACAGATAGATGTAATTTATTATATTTTATAATATAGCTCAATTATAACACACGTTCTGATTGGCTGAGAGACCACCAAAATCTATGCTCTATTTCACCGGTAAAGACATGGTTTTCTAGCGAATGAGTATCAGCAAATTATACTTTAGTAAAGGAAAACTAAAACTTAAAATTAAACTACAAAAGACTTTCCATCTTTACAGTCTCGTTTAAATTTACAAACTGAGCTTCATGGTCGGACAATAGCAATATAGAAAGTGTAAATATTCAAAGAAAATGACTCGCCAAGAGCATGTACTTTCTCGGGGGTGGAAGCGGAATCATTTAAGTTCAATGATTCATGATTCCCTTCAAATTTCAGCCCATGATTCATGATTCCTTATCAAATTTTTGTCGTGATTCATGATTCATTTTACAAAATACACTGATTCATGATTCCTTAACTTAAAACGCAATGATTCATGATTCCTACAAATTTCAAAGCCGTGATTCATGATTCCTGATTCCGCTTCCACCCCCGATACTTTCAAACAACGTACGCCAGTCTAAATCCAGTCAAATTGTAGTTTGTTATAGCCTGAGTTACAGGAAAAACCTGAAGGAACTAGGATTCATGCACATCAGAAATTTTCTTTTTGCCTGAGATTAGTTTAAATCAATTAGGACTATTTTTCATTGAACAAAATTTTGTTTCTTACTTACAAAGACAGGCGAAGATTTCCACTGAAAACTGACCGTCGCCTTGAGACAACTTGTTCATCCTTCGTATAAACTACGCCAGTGTAGACGGATGTTTTAACACAATTAAGCTATCGGTGAACAGCCGCAACAGATAATTCAAGTTAAGAGTTTCTCGTTTACCAGCAAAATCCTCATTCTGTAAACCTCTTTTAAACTTCAACTTTTTCAAACCAAGAACACGGCTTTCAATTCACTATGTGGAACGCTGCTCGATTCATCGAAAGCACGTAAACATTTCCAAATCTTGAAGAACTGCAAGTCATATTTAGCCTTTTCGTCTATTTTCGAGCCATTGTCAATTATAAAAACAGAAAGCTCTTTGTTCGGGATCAATTTCTGCTGAATCGAAGTTGTCGAACTATTCTCAAAAACACCGCTTGAGTCGTACTGATTACTCAAAAAGTACGACAAATGTGATTGGCTTATATTTGCACAAGTTTTGAGAATTTTAGTTTTGATCAGGAAATAACACAACTTGATCGTTCTTGAAATACCTCTTGCTATATCATAAAAGCAATAGAAGATAGATTTCTATGACTCTACCGGTGAAATAGAGCACGCGTGATGTTGGGAGAAACACGAGAAAAGTTTGAAAATCACGAGCCGTATCTATTGCTTAATTACTCGTGCCCAGGCCGTAGGCCGGCACGAGTCTATAGGTTTACCTTTTCTATAAGTCTATCTTTCGTCGTCGTCGAGAATCTGCCATGAAAACGAGGCAAGCACGAAAAGGAGGCAGCGTACGTTCCAGCAAGTTTAGTACCAAAACAGTACAGGATTTTTCACGAGACATTTATATATTGTAGCAGCTTCACATGAGTCTCAATCAAGGTAAATTTAAGCCTCTTCATTTGAAATTTAGGAATCGACTCGAGTATATTAAGGCCTGGGTCAATCGCTGATTGTATAAATTTTGGATAAAAAAATATTTTGAAGACAAAGAACATCTATATAAATGAACGTTTTCCTTCTATAAGTTACTAAACTCGACGTCCTTAATTTTTTGAGGGTACTTTTAAGGTGTCACGTGACCTAATGACGTCACAGTGATCAAATATTGTATTGTAAACTTCAAAGCAAAATGCGGTCGTGGGTATAACCCCAGTCTTGAAAGTAACCATGCTTAACTATGAGCCTTAATGTGCTTCCAAACAAACAACCCGGAAAACCTGACTACAGTTTTTCTTTAGTGAGATAAAGCCCAAAACAGGTCACGTGACTTTTACTTATTTTTTTTAAAAATGGAAAAACTCAACAATGTAAAGTAGATGACAAGTTTTTCGGGCTGTATGTTGTGAAGCACATTCAGGCTCACAGTTAAGCATGTTTACTTTGAAGTATTTAGTAATACCCGCGACCGCATTTTGCTTTGAAGTTTACAACACAATATTTGATCACTGTGACGTCATCAGGTCACGTGACATCATAAACATACCCTAAAAAAATTAAGGACGTCCAGTTTAGTAACTTATCGAGGAAAAAAGTTGATTTAGATGCTCTATGTCTTCAAAATAATTTTTATCCGAATTTTAAGTAATTAACGATTGACCCAGGCCTTAATATACTCGAGTCGAGGCCGATACTTCCATGCGAGTTCTGAATGTAAATTTAGCTTGCCGGCGAAGCAGCCAAATATTTCGCTTCAGTACCGAACTCAAAACGTGGCTAAGCTGCCTTTAAGACTTATTTATTTACCTCCTCTATCATAGGGGATAGGGATGACTTTTGAAATTTAAGACTGTCATTTTCATAAATGTTGATGAAACCCAGTAAACTGGCAGCTGGCTTTGAGTTATTCTCACGTTTGATTTTACTCTTTGAAACGAATGAGGTCAAGATATTTGTATTTGGTACTTCAAAAAGAAAAATATGAAGGACTTAAAACCTTATCTGTTCGTTCTGGAATTAAGCTTAAACTACCTTTGCAGTCAAGAGCATTCATTTTCTGAAATATTTTGATATCAACCACAGGAAGCCCACATCAAGTTTTTAGTTGTACTTCTAGTACTCTGCAGAATTCTGCAGAACATAATATTTATGCCTTTTATTTCCTTTTGATATTCTAAGCTATAGCCACATGTGCTATTATGAGTGCCTTTATATGTTCGATTCATTGTGCTCATCAAATCCCAACTGTATTACTATACAAATTATTTACACAAGACAACCACACAACTGGTATTCAGCAAGGAGGATCTTATTTATTAGCCAGGTCATGATATCATGTCCTTAATGAAGAAGATGTATAAAATGAAGTTTGATGCAATAAATCACTTGATGAAAAACCGTAAATGGTGGTTGGTTTGTTTTCTGCCTTGTTTTGAGTGTTATTCTCTGCCTCATGCAGTTTTCCCACCTCAGGAAAAAAAAAACTGGTGAGCTGAGATTTGTATGCATAGAATATTACAATATTGTTCCCCAATTAGTGCTTAGGCAATACAGTGGTTTTCCTTCACCGTGAAAGAATTAGGCTAACTAATAATTAGTAATAAACCCTCTGACTCTTTTGGTCTTTTCAAAAACAACTAATACAAACTAAATGGTCATTTTTCTTTCACACCAAAGGAAAATCACTTAGATTGTATTGTTATTTTAAAATATTACAACTTCAATAGGTAAACAAGCAACTAAAGGATTTTTGATCTCATCGATAAATATCTCAGGAGCAGTTGTCTGCTCTGTTTTGGCCGCTCAAATTGTACTAACAAAACTTTTGATGACAGCTTACCAATCCAAGGTGTTGTATTTACTTGGGTTACCAACAAAGAAGCTCCTTTGCTGGTAGCCTGAGTGAGTGCAACATTTTGTGTCTTTAGTTCAAAGTGTTCTGGTGCTGCTTGCTGCTTGTGTATAAACAGTTGGGTCAGTCAAGAACATGTGGTTTTCAAAAGATATTATATAAAGAAATTCCAGGGAGCTAGTGTTAAAACATTTCTATTCTGTATTACACAAATGAATAGCATACATGCTCAAATGAATTAAACTGACAACCTGTTTATGTTGTCAATGAACACAAGTTGTTCAAATGAAAGCAAAAGAGCTGCTGGTTGCCATGGACAGCTCGCCTGTGTATAAACAGCAGTTACGGGTGCCTCTCCCATAGCCCGAGTGAATGCAATATTTGCATCTGGGTAATGTAAGACCACAGACATCCCAAGCTCATTTTCTGCAGTCTTCAAAAAATGGAGAAATAATAAGACTTTCAGAAACTAAAGCGCATCTAAAAGAATTCACAGACGTCCTTTTCCTCAGAGGTCTGCAACATCTAATGATGTGATTGGATGATTAGGTCAGTTATGTTTTATGATGCACTGCATACCACGCTCAATTCTACCTGGGCACGAGTAAACGCACTCATTGTGCGTCTAGTTTTATTAAATTGTTAAAAATAACGTTTTTTGCAACATTTACTTCCTTCAAATGATGTGAAAATAAGGTAAGGATGTTCGGATGTTCGTTGCAAACAATCGCACACAAGCTCAGTTGAAGCTCCACCTGCAATCACACTTATCGACCAGTCTAAACACAGTAAACATTCGTGACATATTTTAGGTGTTCACGATATTCCTGTTATATTTTATCTGTTTTAATTGACTGCAAGGCATCCGGCACCTGTCAATGAGAACGACGTGGGCGCTATGATCGCAATGCACTATGGGCACATTCAAAAAACATGTCATTTGCTTCTGACCGTCTAGCAGAACAGAGCTCCGACAGATTGACATTTAGCGTTTTCATCCCTCGAGATTTAAAATTTGATAGAAATAAGTAGCGGTTTGCGTCCATTTTTTGATAGATTAGACAAAGAAGCAATGCATTTTTTAAGAGAGAAACAAGAATGAAATTGCTCGTGTAAAATCAGTGAGTCGTTATACACCGGACGCCAGTTGGCAACTATATTAAAGTATAGAACCTTCGCTCTTATTTTGTCAGGACTCCTTGGCTAATGGTTTTGAAAGAAATATAAATTTAATGGTTTTATTTCGTTTATATGTATTTGTCGACGTTCAAAGTAAAGCTGATTCGTAGTGCGCGACGAGATGACATTGGAGATCATCAAATCACAAAGCAAATCACTTTATTTTTACTGGTTGCGCCCTAGGCAAACCAGTCTAGATCTGCAGCGCGTGTCTTTTTTTGCGGTCACAAATTTGAAAGATTGCGCAATAGTTCCCAACACGCTCTGCGTAGTATGTTGTGATCAGTTAACTGAGAATGTAAAAAGACAGTGCCCTTCACTCATCAATGTCATCTTTCAGCGCGACGCACTAGTCACTTGTGCAAACTCTTCGAAGGGATGGCAAGCCAGGACATAGAAGGATTCAAGATTACGACCAAGCGACGAAATGCCTTTCTAAAACAGGCTCTTTGAGCCAGTAAAAGAGTGTAAAATCGTGTTTTTTACTCGAGATGCACCTATTCACTTATAAGAGCTTTACAATGGGTTCTTACTTTGAACTTGATCTCAAATACTATGAGTCAAATATCGAATTCAAAGCACGATCTCGCGTCTCAAGCTAGTGGATGTGAGCTGGTAATCTTTTATAAATATAAAGAGTAACATGAATTTCTTACCAAATATCTATATATGTTGCTTAATTAAGTCAATTATATTTCCCATTTAAACGTATATGAAATCTAATGAGGTTTTTGTACTGAGTTTTAACAAGACGCTCAAGCAGCGTACACTCGGATACATGGCACTGTACTTCTTCTAACGCACGTGCGACATCCCCCTTCCCTTTCCCCCTCCCCCTTGTGGCCTCTTTGTCAACCCTCGTTCTCGTCGTCGATCGAAGCATTGGCCACGCTCTTATCAAAGTCTGGGCGTCCACGGATAAGCGAAAATTGGGTTGCCTGTGGAATCCGCTGTCATTTAATGACGACCGGAAATTGCAAGTTTAGATTTGGCAATTCAGTGTTTAATAATATATTTGCATCACCTAGATTCTTGCCTGTAAAATCTGTCGCACAAAACTATACTATGATTACAAGATAAAATGACATGATGCAAAAGTGTAATCGATGTCTTTAATAAAACTTGCCGCAAGTTTAGTTGTTATTTTTATACTGATTTATATGCATATATAGAGAATACTTCATGGAAAGTGTGCGCGTACGGTTTTTATTCACGAGTTGTGAAGTATCATAAAACGAACGAGCGAGGAACGAGCGAGTGAGTTTTATGATACAAAACAACGAGTGAATAAAAACTGTACAAAGCACTTTCCATGGTGTTTTCTGTTTATCATATGCATATCGAGATTTTTATAAATTTGAGTCATTTTGCTGTGAAAATGGTTTGCTTTTCCATGGTCAAGATTTTGATTTCAAACAAGCCTATATTGCTTCAAAGCAATGATGTTTCGGCCCGCTCAAAACCCTTTAGATTCCTTTACGAGACTTGGAGTTCTAACTTGCAAAGAAAAATGTAAACTGAAAATCAAATTTGTTCATTAATATCAGCGGGATTCATTGTGACTCAACTAAGCGGAAAGTTTTTAAGCAATGTAGCAATGCAGCAATGCAACAAACCTCGATAAACAGCCTTTAGTTTAGGGCTGTAAATCCTGCAAATCCGTGTGTTTTAATGACAATTTTGCCATAAAACTTCCAATGACTATTATAAATAGAGCGTAAACTCATTCATCGAGATTTCTATGATTTCCTCTCGTGCCAGATTGGCTAATTTCACACAAGTGATGAAAAGGGCGTGTATGATTGTTACAAGTTCTATTCCCGACCAATCAGAAAGGGGTGTTCCCACGGTCAAATAAACAATAGATAACACAATCTTTGCAAAACGTTTTAGCGCTTCCTTTCATGCGATTGGATGTCGGTGACAGGCACGTCAAATATCATTTGTTGGTAGGTTTTCACCAACAATTTTTTAATAGACGTGAAAAGAATGCGACATATAATTGGATGTGTTATAAAAGTATGACAGCTAATTGACAGACGAGCCAAAAATTATGGGTTAGCAAACCAAACACAGTAACGTTTCGGCCTGAGGGCCGAAACAAAAACACAAAAACCCTAGCTACAAAACAAAATTTAAATTACAAACAGACGTCAAAACAAAACAAAAATAATATTTATTTGTATCTAAAGTGAATTACAGTGCAAAATTATGATTCTTTTCTGTGTAACTTGGACTTTTTTTCTCGTTGACAGACGTTTGTTTACAAAACGAGCAAAGACAATGCGAAGAATTTGAGTTCATTCAAAGTATTCAAAGACAAACTTACGGTCAAATTCACGCTCGTTAAACATGCTTGGCGTTTCAAATGTCCTTCAAAACTTTACCTTGAACTTGATTTATCAGTGTTTTTCTCCGAGCTTTTCTATAAATTAAAAGGGCTCAGTTCGACTAAATTTTCATTCAGTGACTCCGAATCTGCCGGCCGTGAATATAATCCTCCTTCGCTTTTTGCAGCACAGCGTGGTTTTGAAAATCTTTTTCCCATAGAGCTCTTCTTCTTCATGACATCGATGACTTTTGTGGTAAATAAGATAATCTACTTGAATTTTTACTGAATAAAGATCAAAAATTGAACTGCCAAGACTGAAAATCCTTCGACAAAAAGTGCTGAGAGGAGCCAGTTTGAAGAAAAATTTTCATCAGGAATGAAGTCGCTTCTGATTGGACGTATCGTTTTTCTCACACGTGAAAAAAAGCGATACGCGGCTTCTGATTGGACGTATCGTTTTTCTCACACGTGAAGAAAACGATACGCGCATTCTGATTGGCGGAGATTGGTAAACAAACGAAAAATCTATTGAATGGCTTTTCTGTGAGTATATCTCGATATGTATATAATAAATTTATATACTTTTATATATGTCAGATATGTGCATGTAAATCTTTTACATATAACAGTTGTTTATTCTCTTAGTAGTTTTACTGTTCAATTTCAAGGAACTTCTCAGTTAAGTACCAGCTGCTTAATAAAGAATTAGTGTCAGTTTTGTTGTTTTGAGCTTTTGAGTCCATTTTAGTATCTTTGCAGTTCTCTTTAAGTTCGCGGACCGACCTGTTCCGAAACTGACGCTCGACATCATCTTTTAGTGTGGGTCTACCTCGAACGGCGTGTGCATTTGTATGTATTTTGAGCGTCACCTAAGGTTCGCAAGAAACGCACAAAAACGCACAAAAAATGCTGACTAAACAGCCCTACAGATTGAATTGAAATGTCAATGTTGTCGATAAACATTAAGACGAGGGTAGGAAATTCGAACCTTTGGTGAAATTAAAAGGTAGGGTATCCACAACTTTAGTAATGATGAGTGAGTCTCAATCGATCTCGTCCTTGAGCGTGAGACAGTACAGGTCATGGCGGGTTGGTGGAAAACAGGCAACCAGTTTACGCTCCATATATAGAGCTTCTTGTTTTCAACTTCAACTCTTCCTAGAGATCTACTCCTAATTTTCTTTTACTTAGGTCTTATTAACCGAGCGGGAGGTCTGTACGGGAGAATATTGACGACTGAGGTCGGGATGTACATACCGACCAAGCTCGGTTAATAAGAGTTTTATTATATGACCTTTTTTCTAAAATAAAGAAAAAAATCCCAGTCTTTTGTTATTCATTTTACACTTTCAAGCGCGCGTAACATTGGAATGGCTTCTCAGTATTTTTACTTGGTCGACTTGTTTTGACAACCAGTTGGACAAGAAGTGGGAAGTGCATGTGCTGCGTTTGCACGAACGTACTGACAAAACAAAAATTAAAATTCTTCTAAAACTGTCATTTTGTCAAGTAATTGCTACACCTGTGGAGAAGATAATGTAGGCAAAAGCGAACGATCAAAAACTATTCATAAGAGCTAGGGAAGCTTGAACAATCCAAACGATGAAAAACATTTAGACACGTGCTGGAGTGAACTTTCAACCCTTCAAACGGATTTGTGAATGATTTTATCCCCTTGTTCTGCTTTCTTTGGTTCTGTGTGCTCGGTCTGTACATCCCGACCTCGATCAATATTCTCCCGTACAGACCTCCCGCTCGGTTAATAAGACCTAAACAATAAACTGCATTACTGAGTCTGAGTACGGTTGCTTCTACTTCTGCCTGACTGTGTAAACGTTGCTCTTGAAAACCGTGGGTGTAGCTTGTAGTCAAGACTTGTGCCGGCCAAAGTCCTGGACACGAGTAATAAATATCATATCACAGAATCTTGACCATCAGTTTCGATTACGGCGAAGACCATGGCGGCGTTACAGAATCAAACGAATCAAACAGCAAACTCAAGTGATTCGCTTCCACCATTTAATAAGTCCTTGGAGCTGGAGACCTTTAAGCTGGTTTTTCAATCATTCATAGCTATTCTCGGAGTGATCGGAAATCTTTCAGTTTGTGTTGTAGTGACGCAAAATAAGAAAGCCAAGTCACCGACGGAACTTCTGATCAGAAATCTTGCGGTAGCGGATCTTGGAATCTTGACTGTGATATTTCCACTTACTGTAGTTAAGGAAAGGATACCATTTCAATGGCCTTTTGGAAAATTTTTTTGCCTCTACCTCTATCCACTAAGTGAGACATTTTATGGAGTCTCCGTGTGGACCATTGTTGTCATTGCCGTGGAAAGGTATCGTACTCATCTCATCTGCCCTATCAAAAAGCAAAGACACAGAGTCATCAAGATCGTAAAACGTTTGATAATCTGTTTATGGTTGTGCTGTTGTCTCGTTTTCTCAATTCCTCTCATTCCTTTTATGAAGCACAATAAGTACCACGACAGGATCACGTGCCACCTTGCATTGCCTTCCCTGGAGGTCTTTGAGGCATACGTCATATTTCTCTTGGTAACTTGGTATTGCCTGCCAGTCATCATTATCGTCTGGTCTTACATTGCCATTTCAAGAAAACTCCACCAAAGTTACATCTTTTTAAGAGACATACAAACCTTAGAATTAAATCTGTCAAACCAACCTGGTCGATTATCGCTAATGCAACGGAAAAGATTACAGCAGAACCGTCGCGTAAAGAAGGTCCTAACGCCAGTGGTAGTTGCCTTCGCTGTGTTGACATTGCCAGTTAATGCGTTTAGAACGTTTGTGGTGTACCATCCTGAGATAGTAAGCACTGAGCCGTACCCTCATATGATCTACTTCATATCGACCTGCTTCGTTCTAAACAGCTCAATCAATCCTTTTATTTATTCCTTCGTTAGTGCTGAGTTTCGGGCAGGACTACGTGCCTTTTTAAGAAACGTAACACAGTATTTCCGATAATCAGCTAAGGCAACATTGTCTCTAAGCATTTCGATCAACCTTTTGTCTAATAGAAATTTGCCTTATTTAACTGTCTTCATGTATTTGGGTCGATCTTTTCGTTGTTATGTATTCATTTTTCTGAACATTAGGAAAACAGTTAAATTACATTTGGCACGGTAGTTGACCGATGGAAATTTGACAGCTAACTGAAATTTCATCAATTTGATAGAAAATGATATCGTCAGCGTTTTTATAAAAACTGACAAACATTTTTAAAACTGCGAGGCTATTTCCTTTGCGGCCGTGTCACGCTATATGATCTAGTCATGGTCTCCTGGACTGAATAAATGACAGACAACACAAGCTGTATTATATGAATGACCGATTGTAGGAGTTGAACAAAAATTTGAATGAAGTGATGAATAAAACTCTTAATGAAGGACTGACAGAAATACGTTTGAATGAATGATCAAAGAAAGTTTGAAGGGCCGATAGAAAAAATGTTTGCACGAGCGATGAAAGACAGTCTCAATGAATGACCGAAATATGAATGATAAAAAGTCTGAATGAATGACCGATAAAAAGAAAGTTTGAATGAGCGACTAAAAAGTCTGAATGAATGAACGGTAATAAAAAAAGTTCGAATGAATGATGAAAGAAAGTATGAATGAAGGACCGAAAGAGTAAAGAAAAAAAATTATACCGGAATTGAATCAAAAATAGGCTGAGTGAATGACCGACAAATACAATAGAGTCTGAATGATCAGCTGGAAAAACAATTCCGAAGTTTTCCCAGTTCATTATGAGTTATATTTATTTCTTTTTTCCAGAGTAACAAACTGAAAATTGTTGCATCGCTAGTACGTCTCTATTTATAACAACTTAGGTTATAGGTATTTTTTTTTCTGATCCAAATAATGAGCTTTTATCAGGTATTTTTATAAATTCGTAAAACAGAAAAAGAATTACCATAGCTAGAAAGAGCATGTTAAATTAGCAAGACAGTGAAGTTTGAAGGAATTAAATCCAAAACTCGCGAGAATATGAGTTTTCGAAAAGTATGAATTTGTAAGAAAACCTTTGCTGGTAGGCATCTCTTGCCTACCAGCGAATGTTTTCATACAAAATTTCGATTTCGGAAAACTCATATCTTCGTGAGTTTGAAAGTTACTTCATTCAAACTTCACAGTTTTACTAATTTTATTTATTTTTATTTTTTTTTTTAACTAGGACTAGTGAGCAGCACAGAGGAGAACTCGTGTAGTTGTAAACTTTCTTTTTAATTCCAACGCGTTTCGTCTCTAACGGAGACTTCTTCAGGGAATGAATATTACAACTATAGGACCAGCTATATACACACGCTAAATTTCTGAACGTGTCTAACATTAAACTTCCCATGGAAGTGACTAATAACTTTTACATGCCGATTTAGGACGTTCGGGAAACGCCGTGACTATATGTTATGGTGTAATGTAATAGAAATTTGGGGTCCATGCGATTAGCGCTAATTTCTTGTTTACAAGCCATGTTAACCAAATGATACTTGCAATTGACATTTGTTTTTCCTTACTGTATTAATGCCCGAGGCTTTTGGCTGCAGAATGAACACAAAACTATGTTGAAGGAGGCGGCCGAAGCTTGAGACTTTATCTTTTGGAAAGATTTAACTCGAAGTATATATCTGTTACATTTCTGATATCCTCTGAAATCTTAGCAAATCTTGTTGTTAAGCAGCCCGGACTAACGCCGGATCCTTTAACACCGTCAATCTTTCGTGCCGATCAAATATTTTCTCGACAAAATTTTCATGCAGCTGCGAATCTAAACCGGACTGCCAAGTCACTGAGCTTTGCTGTAATTCCTACATCGGTCTTCTAGGGAAAAAAATGCTTATCGTGATTTCTCAATTTCCAGCTATAGCCGTGTTAGTGGCTTATTTTGTTGGTTATCAGACTCTTCATACAAGAATTCTGGAAGTGATTTATACATTTGTCATTAAAAAATATTATCTGTGCAACTGGCATTCAAACTATGAAGGAACTTTCTTCCAAAACATTTGGGGGCCATCATAAATATTGCTTCACCAGTCATTCTTTACTATTCTTTTAGGGGTAACTAAAATCTTACTAGTAATACAAGAAGAAAACTTGTGGCTCTTTGTCCCTGCAGATGCATGGGTTATCATGTATCACGATGGTCAAAAAGTGGTTCTTTTTATCCCACTTAGTTCACAAAGTTGTGTAGAATGCTCTGAATGCGACGTAGACAAGGCGCAAAATTGAAAAAGTCGATCGCAAAAAGTGCAGAAGGCATTTTGGGGTAGAGGCTGGTAACATAACTATTCAAAACTAAATTTTCATGCTGAATCCGAATATGGCTGTTACCAAGACATATTCTGCAATCTTATACGTGTAAATGACGTATTTTGTGAATTGCTACAGTCATTTCATACTAACGGGTTTTTCATGTAATTCCAAAAGTTTCCAAACTTAAAAACAATTATCATGGCTGGAAAGAGCATACCAAAATCAGTAAAACTGTGAAGTTTGAAGGATATCAGTTAAAAAATCAAGGAGATACGAATTTTCAAAAAACGAAATTTTGTATGAAAACACTTACAGTTATGCAAGAGATACAAACAAATTTCGATATTTGAAAATTCGTATCTCCTTGATTTTTCAACTGATATCCTTCAAACTTCACAGTTTTACTGATTTTGATATGCTCTTTCCAGCTATGGTAATTATTTTTAAGTTTGGGAACTTTTGGAATTAGATGAAAAAGCTTTTAGTATGAAATGACTGTAGCAATTCACAAAACACGTCTTACACGTATAAGATTGCAGAATACGTCTTGGTAACAGTCATATTCGCATTTAGCATGAAAAATCGGTTTAGAATAGTTATGTTACCAGCCTCTACCCCAAAATGCCTCCAGGTATCTGATTTCACGAAAATGCGCCTTGTCTAACGAATGGTAGTTTGAGGAAATCCACATTCAATAGTATTGGTGTCTTATTTGGAGCTGACAAAATGACGTCACAAATGACGTACAAATTTGGCGCCAAAAGTTTTAATTTCGAAATTGATTTTACAAACTGTTTAAAATGTTCTATGATAAAAATGGTGCATTCCGGTAAAAACCCCAACTAAATCGAATAAATGGTTCAAAAGTTATTCCTGTTATTCCTGGAGGATCATTAAAAAGTGTCCTCTCAAAATGTGAAATCCCTATAGCATCCCCAGCTTCCCAATCCATAAATTATGAATTATCCCTAAGGCTATAAAACCATGATTTGGAAAGCTGAAATCCTGGTAGAAAAATATAACCACTTTAGGCAAGGTTGGCAAAATCATACTAGACAATCATGTTAATTGCCCGTTGGATTGAAAGTGTTTTCAATTTCTGGTCTTGAAAACTAATATTCTTTCTAGGGATTTGTGAGCAATTACACTTACAGTTGCATTTAGGCAAATATACTATTGGGTCTTTCGGAGGAAACATATCAATACATTAGTTAACCCTGATCTCAGGTGTTGTACAGTGTCCCTAATTTGACCAAATGCAAATCAGTTGATAGTTTTCTAATTCTGTGTCAGAGAATTGTCATCTGAATATCTCTCAAGATAATTGCCGTGCATTTTTCTCTCATAAATTGTGGAGACTTGTGTAGCAGAACATCTCTAATGTCTGTTGTTCAATTTTATCACTGGTTTAAATTTTCTTTTCTCTTCTTTTGACTATATGATAATGTATAATAATGTAAAATCATTATTGAACCAAGAATAAAATTGATCCACAACATCTACAAAGCAAAGACTGGACATGCCAAGCCTGAAGATGTTTTTTATAGTAGATTTTTCACTTTCGGTGACAAATTCCCAAGTCCATTTGAAATGGTTTTATAATGAAACTCAACTCACTGTTATTGATTTTGAATTATCCGTTATACCTTCCTGATTTAGGAAGTGTTTACATGACACTAGTATCATCTTAGAGTAGTAGGAAAGTACCAATCCTAAGACCGAGGTACGAGGTACGCCCCCCCCTCCCCCCCCCCCAACCCCAAGCCCGACAGGGCGGTACCTCCCCTCTCTGGGGTATGGGGTACGACCCCTCCCCCTACTAGCCCGGTAGGGCTACCCCTCCCAGGGGTATGATGAGGTACGACCCCTCCCCCTCGAGCCTGGTAGGACTACCCCTTTCTGAGGTATGATGGGGTACGAGGGTGGTACAACGAGACATGAATGGGGTACGAGCGCAGCGAGTTTCCGGTACAGAGATTACGGGGTCGATGACGTCATTGGTGGTGTAATAATCACCAACAATTTTCCTCTCTTTTGAATCCTCCTAATTCGTAAATCGTATCCTATTAATATATTTTGTTCTAATTCTTAAATGGTATCCAATAAAAGAAGTAGCAAAAGTGGCCACAAAGAATCATAGTTTTAGATTTTCTAAACCTATGTGCGTGACGGTAATTATTTTAGAAACGGCCACCTGTAAATCTATTGTTTTTGAAACTCGTGTTTACAGTTTGTACAAGAATTGTTTCCAGAGTCATTAATTTCATCGATTCTAAAGACATATTACAATCAAAATTATAGATTTAAAAGACATAAGTGTCAGGATCTCGAAAGGAGGAAAAAGGGGGTTTGACGAATACGAAATCGTACTGATTTTTCGCCATAAAAATGAGAGCGAGGCCGAAACGCAGTGATGTGATGAATACAGATTATGCATAGTAATTAGAAAGTTTATTGACTTTGTGTTTAATCTTGTTAAACAATAAAACCACCAGCACGATTTTGTTTCTCTTTTTGCTCTTTATTCCATAACACATCTAAACGAGTATCCATACAGATTGTATATTGGAAAAATATGTTCCATCTTGCAAACAACAATAAAAGCTACACACGTTATCTAATCGAATTACAACTGACTTAAATTTATTTTTAGATGGACTGTACTATTCCATTGTCAACCAGGGTTTAAGATCGTCTTGGACTTTATAGTCATTTACAACTTTCCTCTTGTTCTGTTTTAGTTTGGTCTTGACTGCTTTCCTTAGATTGTGCTGTCTTGGCTGTGATAATTCGTAGACTCTTTCTTGTTGTTTCGGTAGGTTTATGTTGGTATTGTTTTCATCTATTGTATTTTGGTATACAACGAATTTGACTTTCGGTTGTAGTTTAGCTTCCTGTAAATACTTTCTTCTTTGGTCGGTATCCATTAAGTGTACATCCGCGAGATGGTTTCCCAGTCTTACGAGATATTTTGCTCCGCAATCAGGCACAGGACAATCGCGACAAACACGTTTAACCATGTTTACAGTTCGAAAAACAAACCCAAAATATGCTGTTTTATCCTAAAACTCTATTAAAAAGAAGGCCAGTAAGGACGGAAAACAGGCTAAAAAGGCCATTAACAGTCTAGAAAGGCCAAAACCAGGCTAGAAAGGCCAAAACCAGGCCAAACGGGTAGGAAAGGTCAGCCAAGCCAAAATCATAGAGTATTGTATCTCTGTCTGTACAAACATGCCCAAGGCATGTTTAGCCAGTCCTTTGTTATTGATAATGACGTCACAATATGCTCAAAATGAAATAATGATGAAAAAACACTATAATTTATCTATTATGACAATCTACACTAGACTGCTAGAATCTAGCTAGAATCAGCTAGAATCTACACTAGCTAGACTACTAATACTAGAATCTACACTAGGCTACTAGAATCTAGCTAGATAGGTCGATGCAGGGACGATGTAGGGTCGATGACATTATTATACATAATTATATTAGATTAGACTAGACTAGATTAGATTAGATTCTACATTAGATTAGATTAGATTCTACATTAGATCTATACTAGTTTAGATTCTACATTAGATTCTACGTACATTAGATTAGATTAGATTCTACATTAGATCTATACTAGTTTAGATTCTACATTAGATTCTACATTAGATTTTAGATTCTACATTAGATTCTACATTAGATTTTAGATTTTACATTAGATTAGATTAGATTAGATTCTACATTAGATTAGATTAGATTCTAGAGTGGTTTTCATAAACCTGTGAAACAAAAGTTAATTATTAGCTAGTAATAGCCATATTCAAACAATAGAAAACAAAGGAATTAGAGACTAATAGTACTAAATACACTAAAATGTATTTCACGGGTTTATGAAAATCACTCTACATTAGATCTATACTAGTTTAGATTCTACATTAGATTCTACATTAGATCTATTAGATTCTACATTAGATTCTACATTAGATTTTAGATTCTACATTAGATTCTACATTACATTAGATTAGATTAGATCTATTAGATTCTAATTAGATTAGATTCTACATTAGATTAGATTAGATTCTACATTAGATCTATACTAGTTTAGATTCTACATTAGATTCTACGTACATTAGATTAGATTAGATTCTACATTAGATCTATACTAGTTTAGATTCTACATTAGATTCTACATTAGATTTTAGATTCTACATTAGATTCTACATTAGATTTTAGATTTTACATTAGATTAGATTAGATTAGATTCTACATTAGATTAGATTAGATTCTACATTAGATCTATACTAGTTTAGATTCTACATTAGATTCTACGTACATTAGATTAGATTAGATTCTACATTAGATCTATACTAGTTTAGATTCTACATTAGATTCTACATTAGATTTTAGATTCTACATTAGATTCTACATTAGATTTTAGATTTTACATTAGATTAGATTAGATTAGATTCTACATTAGATTAGATTAGATTCTAGAGTGGTTTTCATAAACCTGTGAAACAAAAGTTAATTATTAGCTAGTAATAGCCATATTCAAACAATAGAAAACAAAGGAATTAGAGACTAATAGTACTAAATACACTAAAATGTATTTCATGGGTTTATGAAAATCACTCTAAACTAGTATAGATCTTATGTAGAATCTAATCTAATCTAATGTAGAATCTAATCTAATCTAGTCTAGTCTAATCTAATATAATTATGTATAATAATGTCATCGACCCTACATCGTCCCTGCATCGACCTATCTAGCTAGATTCTAGTAGCCTAGTGTAGATTCTAGTATTAGTAGTCTAGCTAGTGTAGATTCTAGCTGATTCTAGCTAGATTCTAGCAGTCTAGTGTAGATTGTCATAATAGATAAATTATAGTGTTTTTTCATCATTATTTCATTTTGAGCATATTGTGACGTCATTATCAATAACAAAGGACTGGCTAAACATGCCTTGGGCATGTTTGTACAGACAGAGATACAATACTCTATGATTTTGGCTTGGCTGACCTTTCCTACCCGTTTGGCCTGGTTTTGGCCTTTCTAGCCTGGTTTTGGCCTTTCTAGACTGTTAATGGCCTTTTTAGCCTGTTTTCCGTCCTTACTGGCCTTCTTTTTAATAGAGTTTTAGGATAAAACAGCATATTTTGGGTTTGTTTTTCGAACTGTAAACATGGTTAAACGTGTTTGTCGCGATTGTCCTGTGCCTGATTGCGGAGCAAAATATCTCGTAAGACTGGGAAACCATCTCGCGGATGTACACTTAATGGATACCGACCAAAGAAGAAAGTATTTACAGGAAGCTAAACTACAACCGAAAGTCAAATTCGTTGTATACCAAAATACAATAGATGAAAACAATACCAACATAAACCTACCGAAACAACAAGAAAGAGTCTACGAATTATCACAGCCAAGACAGCACAATCTAAGGAAAGCAGTCAAGACCAAACTAAAACAGAACAAGAGGAAAGTTGTAAATGACTATAAAGTCCAAGACGATCTTAAACCCTGGTTGACAATGGAATAGTACAGTCCATCTAAAAATAAATTTAAGTCAGTTGTAATTCGATTAGATAACGTGTGTAGCTTTTATTGTTGTTTGCAAGATGGAACATATTTTTCCAATATACAATCTGTATGGATACTCGTTTAGATGTGTTATGGAATAAAGAGCAAAAAGAGAAACAAAATCGTGCTGGTGGTTTTATTGTTTAACAAGATTAAACACAAAGTCAATAAACTTTCTAATTACTATGCATAATCTGTATTCATCACATCACTGCGTTTCGGCCTCGCTCTCATTTTTATGGCGAAAAATCAGTACGATTTCGTATTCGTCAAACCCCCTTTTTCCTCCTTTCGAGATCCTGACACTTATGTCTTTTAAATCTATAATTTTGATTGTAATATGTCTTTAGAATCGATGAAATTAATGACTCTGGAAACAATTCTTGTACAAACTGTAAACACGAGTTTCAAAAACAATAGATTTACAGGTGGCCGTTTCTAAAATAATTACCGTCACGCACATAGGTTTAGAAAATCTAAAACTATGATTCTTTGTGGCCACTTTTGCTACTTCTTTTATTGGATACCATTTAAGAATTAGAACAAAATATATTAATAGGATACGATTTACGAATTAGGAGGATTCAAAAGAGAGGAAAATTGTTGGTGATTATTACACCACCAATGACGTCATCGACCCCGTAATCTCTGTACCGGAAACTCGCTGCGCTCGTACCCCATTCATGTCTCGTTGTACCACCCTCGTACCCCATCATACCTCAGAAAGGGGTAGTCCTACCAGGCTCGAGGGGGAGGGGTCGTACCTCATCATACCCCTGGGAGGGGTAGCCCTACCGGGCTAGTAGGGGGAGGGGTCGTACCCCATACCCCAGAGAGGGGAGGTACCGCCCTGTCGGGCTTGGGGTTGGGGGGGGGGGAAGGGGGGGGGGCGTACCTCGTACCTCGGTCTTAGGATTGGTACTTTCCTACTACTTCTTAGCAGGCGAAATTACTGCATTCTGTTTAGTAGGATGATCCTAGTACTCGAAGTGAAGACACAAAAAATTTCCATGTAAACAGAATGCAATAAATGTATAGCAGGTAGAATGATTCGCCTGCTAGGATGATCCTATAGTGCCATGTAAACATTCCCTTAAAATGTCTTTTTCGCAGGCATGTGTTAAATTAAACAGAAATACTTCATCTGCGTGTAGGATTTTTGTTATATTTTACCAAGCTTTCGGCCATTGTAGCCATTATCCTCAGGGTTTGTTGCTGTAGTGTTGGGTATACACCTATTTCAAAAAAGGTTGTCGTACGAGAGGTCTCAAGCCTACGCGACCAGACCGAAAAGGACTACTAATTTCTACCCATACTCCCTTTCGGGTGAGTCGCGTAAGCTTTTGCCGACAACATTAATTGAAATAGGTATATATGGTACAAAGCAGCGCACGCAAATAAATAAAATGACTCAAAAGAAATGGCACGAACTATTACGATAAAATCATGCACAAGCACGTCTAATAAACCAAAAAAGTGTCAGTGAACTAGCAATGCAATGTAATTTGGGTGTAATGTTCCTGATCTATTGCCTCCGTTTGTCAGCGCTTGACCGTACCATTTCTCACGATGTAAAAGTAAAATTATTGCTACTGATAGATATAAGAAAAAAAAACATGTTTGATTTTACCATGCTTTAGCTTTTATTCCCTGCTGATGCAGGACCTTCATTACGATGTTACATTTTCTTGGCATAAGTTTTGCACAGTTCATTAATAATAAACTTGCAATACTGAGTCATTAACAATTAACAACAAACTGCAATAGACCCATATCACACAAGCGTGATATTATAAATTATTTGATTTATTGGGAAAAAACTCACTATCAAATTCGTCACATCGATATTAGACAAATTGCAAAGTTTCGGGGTATTGCTTTTAGACTGACAAAGAGATGAATTTTTAAAACCTAGAATTTTTACAAAGAAATGTCCGGTGGACGTGAACCACATGCACGGCGAGCCTCGTTATCATGCTAAACACATTTCTTTATAAAAATTCCACAAAAATATTTAGCTCCAAAAATTCATAACTTCGTCAGTTTAAGGGCAATTGTTATGTTTATGAAACTCTGCAGTTTTACTAATATCGATGTGGTAAATTCGATAGTGAATTCGTTTTGCCGATAAATAAGATATTTTATGATGTCACGCTAGCATGATAAGGGTCTATAATGAGCTAGTCTGAGTACGGTTGCTTCTACTTCTGCTTATGTTGCTCTTGAAAACCGTGCGGGGTTTAGTAGTCATGCCAATTCTAACCTCCATATCCATAGTAGCCTCCTCCGTAGTAGCCATTTCCATTTTTATAACCATATCCATTCCTATACCCATAGCCACCGTTACTATAACCATTGCCATAACCGTAACCGTTTCCGTTTCCGTAACCATATCCATACCCATACCCGTATTTTCCGTTACCATTGCCATAACGGTAACGGCCGTAACCATAGTAACCACGTCTCTGCAATTGTTTACTTGTGGCTACATCGTCCATTTCTGAAAGATTTGAAATATTTCAAGGTATTAATAATAATAATAATAATAATAATAGTAATAATAATAATAATAATAATAATAATAGTAATAATAATAATAATAACAAATCTTTAAAGAGGATACTCCCGTCACGTTAAGTGGTTTTCAGGGAGGTCCTCTGTATCAAAAAGAAACTAAAAATGTAATAACTTCATTAGCTTTCAACTAGTAATTATATGTACAACCTCAGCTGAGGAAAATATAACTGTTATAATAATATAATATTTTTTAAAATAATAATCTATTTGTAAAGCGCAAATTAAACACTACAGTTTTCAAATGCGCTATGAAATAAAAACAATAAAATTTAAATATTAATAATATTAAAAATTCCTAATAACAGTAAAATATCTTTAATAAAATAAACTCGAATACTATAACAAATATATCAATACCCTAATATTAAATGGGGTTAAAACGATAAAAGATACTGATTAATTAATTTGGATAAGCCTTCTTGAAAATGTATGTAAGTATAACTACAGAATTTCATTGTGAATTTCACTCATTACAATCTATCACAGTGAAGTAGAACGTAATAAGACCAAGAAGAAACGAAGTTAAAATTAGATTCTCCGCAAATTCATGACGTTGAACTTGTGTTTTTAGTCGTAATATAACATCCAGCTTTAGGATCTTGCAGGTCAGATATTTCAAGTAATGAGAGAGAGAGAGAGAGAGAGAGAGAGAGAGAGAGAGAGAGAGAGAGAGAGAGAGAGAGAGAGAGAGAGAGAGAGAGAGAGAGAGAGAGAGAGCCGGAGAGAGAGAACAAACAGTCTCTCACAATTAGCTGTATTGCCTATATAAAAATACATTAAAACAAGGAAAACGACAAACAAGGGCGAATGAAATAAGAAGATGCACAAACAAATACAGGAAGAAAAAGAACTAGCAAAACCATATATTGGCAACGACAAAAAGGTCACTGAAACTGGATTATGAGTTCCGTGATCGGTTGAGCCATTTCCTAAGACAGCATATAATTATTGCGCATATCATGACATACCTTTTTCATCTGCGCACAAAAATCAGTTCAACAAAAACATAAAAGTTAAACTAATATCCCACATCACCAAAGGGCTGATTTAAAATCAATGCATTTACCTTCTTCATCTTCATGATCTTGTGGTTCATCGCTGTCTTCTTCGTCTTCTGTGAACAGAAATCAATCCGTCCGAATATGAGCAAAAACTGTTTCCCTTAATTACGGTGTAAATGTAATAGCACAAGTACCTACCTGGGTCATCTTGAACAGCACGAGAGTCTTCCTCGATCATTTTTGACTCAGGGTAGTCGTTCTCAATGTCTATGGGAGCAGCTACCACCAAGGCAACAAAGCCAGCCACAAGTAGAATAGCAAGTGTGAACTTCATGATCAACTGAATCTCTCGCTGCATCCAACTCAAATGACTTAAGCAACGAACGGATTTCTTTTATAGTGTTCTAGATAATTTTTTTCAGTACATTTTAGATTGACAAAAATGACTTTTTTCATATGTCTCAATAAACACTTTAGACATAAGTTAGGTTGTTCGTACTCTTGAAAGCATCCGGTACTTCTGTTCAATGGCTCGTTGACTTTTGACTTTTTATGACTTTTTATTCTATATACTTTTTTTTGTACCTCAAATATGAAAAATGTCTTGCATGGATGCTCAATTCGTCGTAATGACAATCGCCTGCAAGCTCTTCAGTTAAACTACACTTGCAAACACAGGTCAATTAATGCATAGGGTACCAAAACGTTTTTCAATTTAATTTCAAACTTTATTGTTTGTAATATTTTACAATAAAAAAACAATATACTATTCAGGTTACAAAAACACTTTCCAGACATATTTCATATTTCGCCGACTGTATGGTATCCGGCACTTCTGTTCAAGTGTGCTATTCCAGTATTTTGAATTAATAACTCAACCGAAACTCAACTTTCCAAAATAGGTTCTACCAGAACACAAGAGCGTTCCGGGTATATTTTAGGTGTTCATGGATTTCTTACTCTTGACTGTATCCGGCACTTCTGTTTAAAGAGTAAAAAAAATTATACCGGAATTGAATCAAAAATAGGCTGAATGAATGACCGACAAATACAATAGAGTCTGAATGATCAGCCGAAAAAAAAAAAAAAAAAAATTCCGAAGTTTTCCCAGTTCATTATAAGTTATATTTACTTTTATTTATTTTTCATTATAAGTTATATTTATTTCTTTTTTCCAGAGTATAACAAACTGAAAATTGTTGCATCGCTAGTACGTCTCTATTTATAACAACTTAGGTTATAGGTATTTTTTTTTCTGATTCAAATAATGAGCTTTTATCAGGTATTTTTAAATTCGTAAAACAGAAAAAGAATTACCATAGCTAGAAAGAGCATGTTAAATTAGCAAGACAGTGAAGTTTGAAGGAATTAAATCCAAAACTCGCGAGAATATGAATTTTTGAAAAGTATGAATTTGTAAGAAAACCTTTGCTGGTAGGCATCTCTTGCCTACCAGCGAATGTTTTCATACAAAATTTCGATTTCGGAAAACTCATATCTTCGTGAGTTTGAAAGTTACTTCATTCAAACTTCACAGTTTTACTAATTTTGACGTGCTCTTTCCAGCTATGATAATTCTATTTCTGTACTGTGATTTTTGGAATTACATGATAAAAGCTCATTGGTTAATTGGTTTTGCTAATGCCTTACCGCAATGGCGATTGACGGATAAGAAAACAAACAAAAATATCTAACAGTATCGCGCTTCTTCTATCATTTTGATCTACAGAGAGACGGCGTTATTTTCCGATAATGTCTCAAAATCAGCGTTCATGATTGGCCCAAACGACTGTATCGAATAGACAATTCTCGACCTATTGCTAAGACAAGGTTATAGCATGCTCGTTGGCTTCCAGGTGATCTGGCGAAAAACGATCAGCCAATCAGATTGCGAATCGTGGGATCGAAAAAGAATCAATCCCAAGCGTCCTTTGCGGGCGCGAATTCATGGTTTGAGCAAGAATAAATAAATGCTTTACAAAAATAAAAATAAAAACAAAAACAAAATGGCGGACGTGCCGCGCAAGAAAGAAATTATTTACATGGGTATTTAGTACATAAGAATATTTCTTGTTTACAAGCCATGTTAACCAAATGATACTTGCAATTGACATTTGTTTTTCCTTACTGTATTAATGCCCGAGGCTTTTGGCTGCGGAATGAACACAAAACTATCTTGAGGGAGGCGGCCGAAGCTTGATACTTTATCTTTTGGAAAGATTTAACTCGAAGTATATATATATCTGTTGCATTTCTGGTATCCTCTGAAATCTTAGCAGATCTTGTTGTTAAGCAGCCCGGACTAACGCCGGATCCTTTAACACCGTCAATCTTTCGTGCCGATCAAATATTTTCTCGACAAAATTTTCATGCAGCTGCGAATCTAAGCCGGACTGCCAAGTCACTGAGCTTTGCTGTAATTCCTATATCGGTCTTCTAGGGAAAAAATTAATGCTTATCGTGATTTCTCAATTTCCAGCTATAGCCGTGTTAGTGACTTATTTTGTTGGTTATCAGACTCTTCATACAACAAGAATTCTGGAAATGATTTATACATTTGTCATTAAAAAATATTATCTGTGCAACTGGCATTCAAACTATGAAGGAACTTTCTTCCAAAACATTTGGGGGCCATCATAAATATTGCTTCACCAGTTATTTTTATATTTTGACTATTCTTTTAGGGGTAACTATAAAATCTTACTAGTCATACAAGAAGAAAACTTGTGGCTCTTTGTCCCTGCAGATGCATGGATTATCATGTATCACGATGGTCAAAAAGTGGTTCTTTTTATCCCACTTAGTTCACTTAGTGTAGAATGCTCTGAATGCGACGAAAGGTAGTTTGAGGAAATCCACATTCAATAGTATTGGTGTCTTATTTGGAACTGACAAAATTTTTAATTTCGAAATTGATTTTGCAAACTGTTTAAAATGTTCTATGATAAAAGACCATAAAAATGGTGCATTCCGGTGAAAACCCAACTAAATTGGATAAATGGTTCAAAAGTCATTCCTGTTATTCCTGGAGGATCATTAAAAAGTATCCTCTCAAAATGTGAAATCCCTATAGCATCCCCAGCTTCCCAATCCATAAATTATGAATTTCTAAGGCTGTAAAACCATGATTTGGAAAGCTGAAATCCTGGTAGAAAAATATAACCACTTTAGGCAAGGTTGGTAAAATCATACTAGACAATCATGTTGCCCTTTGGATTGGTAAAGTGTTTTCAATTTCTGGTCTTGAAAACTAATATTCTTTCTAGGGATTTGTGAGCAATTACACTTACAGTTGCATTTAGGCAAATATACTATTGGGTCTTTCGGAGGAAACATATCAATACATTAGTTAACCCTAATCTCAGGTGTTGTACATGCAGTGTCCCTAATTTGACCAAATGCAAATCAGTTGATAGTTTAATTTCCTGTGTCACGGAGAATTGTCATCTGAATATCTCTCAAGATAATTGCCGTGCTTTTTTTCTCATAAATTCTCGTGTTTATTTCGTCATTGCTTTTAGTGGAGACTTGTGTAGCAGAACATCTCTAATGTCTGTTGTTCAATTTTATCACTGGTTTAAATTTTCTTTACTCTTCTTTTTGATTATCAATGGTAATGTATAATAATAATGTAAAATCATTATTGAACCAAGAATAAAATTGATCCACAACATCTACAAAGCAAAGACTGGACATGCCAAGCCTGAAGATGTTTTTTATAGTAGATTTTTCACTTTCGGTGACAAATTCCCAAGTCCATTTGAAATGGTTTTATAATGAAACTCAACTCACTGTTATTGATTTTGAATTATCCGTATATATATATACTGATATGTTATACCTACCTGATTTAGCCGGAAGTGTTTACATGACACTAGTATCATCTTAGCAGGCGAAATTACTGCATTCTGTTTAGTAGGATGATCCTAGTACTCGAAGTGAAGACACAAAAAATTTCCATGTAAACAGAATGCAATAAATGTATAGCAGGTAGAATGATTCGCCTGCTAGGATGATCCTAGTGCCATGTAAACATTCCCTTAAAATGTCTTTTTCGCAGGCATGTGTTAAATTAAACAGAAATGCTTCATCTGCGTGTAGGATTTTGTTGTTATATTTTACCAAGCTTTCGGCCATTGTAGCCATTATCACCAGGGTTTGGGATGTACAGTACAATATTCGTAATTAACAAAACTGTTGCTATGGTGTTGGGTATATGGTACAAAGCAGCGCACGCAAATGAATAAAATGACTGAAAAGAATTGGCACGGACTGTTACGATAAAATCACGCACAAGCACAGCTAATAAACCAAAAAAGTGTTAGTGCCGAGAACTAGCAATGCAATGTAATTTGGGTGTAATGTTCCTGATCTATTGCCTCCGTTTGTCAGCGCTTGACCGTACCATTTCTCACGATGTAAAAGTGAAATTATTGCTACTGATAGATATAAGAAAAAAAACATGTTTGATTTTACCATGCTTTAGCTTTTATTGCCTGCTGATGCAGGACCTTCATTACGATGTTACATTTTCTTGGCATAAGTTTTGCACAGTTCATTAATAATAAACTTGCAATACTGAGTCAGGACAATATTAAAGATGACTGCAATAGACCCTTATCACGCTAGCGTGACATTATAAGATATTTGATTTATCGGAAAAAGAAGTTTACTATAAAATTGGTCACAATGATTATAGTAAAATTGCAAAGTTTCATAAAGATTGGCCTCCAACTGACGAAGAAATGAATTTTTGAAAGTAAGCATTTTTACAAAGAAATGTACTGTGGACGTGCATCGCATGCACGCCCAGCCTCGTTATCAGGCTAGACACATACATTTCTTTGCAAAAATTTTCACCAAATGCTTACATTTAAAAATTCATATCTTCGTCAGTTTAAGGGCAATCTTTACGAAACTTTGCAACTTTACTATTTTCAATGTGACAAATTTGATAGTAAACTCCTTTTCCCGATAAATCAAATATTCTATTATGTCACGCTAGCGTGATAAGGGTCTATAATGAGCTAGTCTGAGTACGGTTGCTTCTACTTCTGCTTATGTTGCTCTTGAAAACCGTGCGGGGTTTAGTAGTCATGCCAATTCTAACCTCCATATCCATAGTAGCCTCGTCCGTAGTAGCCATTTCCATTTTTATAACCATATCCATTCCTATACCCATAGCCGCCACCGTTACTATAACCATTGCCATAACCGTAACCGTTTCCGTTTCCGTAACCATATCCATACCCATACCCATATTTTCCGTTACCATTGCCATAACGGTAACGGCCGTAACCATAGTAACCACGTCTCTGCAATTGTTTACTTGTGGCTACATCGTCCATTTCTGAAAGATTTGAAATATTTCAAGGTATTAATAACTTCATTAACTTTCAACTAGTAATTATATGTACAACCTCAGCTGAGGAAAATATAACTGTTATAATAATATTTTATTAAATAATGATCTATTTGTAAAGCGCAAATTAAACACTACAGTTTTCAAATGCGCTATGAAATAAAAACAATAAAATTTAAATATTAATCATATTAAAAATTCCTAATAACAGTAAAATATCTTTAATAAAATAAACTCGAATACTATAACAAATATATCAATACCCTAATATTAAATGGGGTTAAAACGATAAAAGATACTGATTAATTAATTTGGATAAGCCTTCTTGAAAATGTATGTAAGTATAACTACAGAATTTCATTGTGAATTTCACTCATTACAATCTATCACAGTGAAGTAGAACGTAATAAGACCAAGAAGAAACGAAGTTAAAATTAGATTCTCCGCAAATTCATGACGTTGAACTTGTGTTTTTAGTCGTAATATAGCATCCAGCTTTAGGATCTTGCAGGTCAGATATTTCAAGTAATGAGACAGAGAGAGAGAGAGAGAGAGAGAGAGAGAGAGAGAGAGAGAGAGAGAGAGAGAGAGAGAGAGAGCCGGAGAGAGAGAACAAACAGTCTCTCACAATTAGCTGTATTGCCTATATAAAAATACATTAAAACAAGGAAAACGACAAACAAGGGCGAATGAAATAAGAAGATGCACAAACAAATACAGGAAGAAAAAGAACTAGCAAAACCATATATTGGCAACGACAAAAAGGTCACTGAAACTGGATTATGAATTCCGTGATCGGTTGAGCCATTTCCTAAGACAGCATATAATTATTGCGCATATCATGACATACCTTTTTCATCTGCGCACAAAAATCAGTTCAACAAAAACATAAAAGTTAAACTAATATCCCACATCACCAAAGGGCTGATTTAAAATCAATGCATTTACCTTCTTCATCTTCATGATCTTGTGGTTCATCGCTGTCTTCTTCGTCTTCTGTGAACAGAAATCAATCCGTCCGAATATGAGCAAAAACTGTTTCCCTTAATTACGGTGTAAATGTAATAGCACAAGTACCTACCTGGGTCATCTTGAACAGCACGAGAGTCTTCCTCGATCATTTTTGACTCAGGGTAGTCGTTCTCAATGTCTATGGGAGCAGCTACCACCAAGGCAACAAAGCCAGCCACAAGTAGAATAGCAAGTGTGAACTTCATGATCAACTGAATCTCTCGCTGCATCCAACTCAAATGACTTAAGCAACGAACGGATTTCTTTTATAGTGTTCTTGATAAATTAATTCAATACATTTTAGATTGACAAAAATGACTTTTTTCATATGTCTCAATAAACACTTATTAGACATAAGTTAGGTTGTTCGTACTCTTGAAAGTATCCGGTACTTCTGTTCAATGGCTCGTTGACTTTTTATGACTTTTTATTCTATATGCTTTTTTTTGTACCTCAAATATGAAAAAAGTCTTGGATGCTCAATCCGTCATAAACATTTGCCTGCAAGCTCTTCAGTGAAACTACACTTGCAATCACAGGTCAATTAATGCATGCATGGGGTACCAAAACTTATTGCAATTTAATTTCAAACTTTATTGTTGTAATATTTTACAATAAAAAATAATATACTATTCAGGTTACAAAAACACTTTCCAGACATATTTCAGTTGTTCGCCGACCGTATGGTATATCCGGCACTTCTGTTCAAGTGTGCTATTCCAGTATTTTGAATTAATAACTCAACCGAAACTCAACTTTCCAAAATAGGTTTTACCAGAACACAAGTGCGTTGCGGGTATATTTTAGGTGTCACGGATTTCTTACTCTTGACTGCATCCGGCACTTCTGTTTAATTGCTCGTGAATGAAGTACTTTGAATTAACTCTAGCGAAACTCAATTTTCCAAAATGGCTCTACGAAAACACAGTAAAAGTTCTTCATATGGCGCTTTTGTTCAAGACTTTTAATTGATTCAAGCGAAACTCGATTTCCCAATATAGTTTTACAAAAACGCAATCAACGTTGCTGGCCATCTGACATATCTGTTCAGTTGCTCGTGAAGCATGCGCACAATGCGTGATGTCCACTCAAAGAAGTTTCCATTAACTGAATAGTCGCGCTTGGTTCCGGCCACACAGAAGAGACGGCTGAGCGACAGAGAGCTGAAAATTCCGTTCTGATGATGTAACGCTGACCAGATCTGGTTAGTCGTTCTGATTGGATGAGGAACGTTTTATGTCAATTAACCCGCGAAAACTCATATTTCATCAGTTGAGAACTACTGTTGTAAATGTTTCGCAAGATTATAAGCTTTTTAACCGCATTCTACTTAATTATAAGTAAAGTAAATACTACAGAGTATAGACTCCAGTCCTTTACTTACTTAGGTATTAAGCTTTGCAATTCGCTTAATTGTGACATAGCTGAAAGCTCATTGGCTCGTTTCAAGGCCAGAACAAGAAAATTTAATTTAGAATACTTACATTGCAAAGGAACTAACTATAGAATAGTCATATTGTTGTTTGGAATTTTTTGGTATTATTAGATATGAATGATATTATTAGCCTAACCTGACCGTGTTTATATATGTGCGTATAGTTTATATGAATAAACTCGCCTACCTGACTAGAAAATGCTAACATGTTTAGCATTGTATGTTTAGTGGTTATAGAGTCAAACAGTTCAGTCACTGAGATGTGAAAATTTGGGCATCGCTAGATTTCTAGCTTAGATACCATAAACATGTATTAAGAAACGCTTACTAATATTTTCAAAATTTCTGCGCCATTAGACAAGTGACAACAGAGTTTGTGTGGAATGTGAATTTCTTTTGCTGATGCAGCAAAACCCCAAACTGTGTCATTTTATTCGTTGATGAATTCGTAAGCAAAGGAAAATGCTTGCTTAACTTGATACATGCACGTAAGTTTTAAGTACAAAAATGAGAATTTCATATTCAATTTCACTACTCAACTTTCAAAATTAGCTTTAAAAGGACACAAACGTGCCAGATTAACCTATTTTAAAATCGTCGGGCCTTCGAGCCCATGAGTACGCATTCACCCGAAATGAATTGGAAGTATTGTACCTGGGGTACAATTGACAAATCACATGTAAAAAAAACTGCTCAAATACCTCGACCTTGAGCAGCATCTACAAGCAAGTTTCCTTGACATGTTTCTTCAACATTAGTTCAGTCTCTGGTTCATACGTGTATGAAGAGGTTCAACACGTTTTCCTTGACATGTTGTCCTTGTAAAGAAAAACTTACTTGTTTAGAAACTTGTGGACAAACATTTACTAGTTTTCCTTTGCGAGTTTCCGACTTTTACCCGAAACATAGTTTTCGATCGAGGTGTAACGATATCTAGTTTTCCTCCCTGTCCGTCAACACAAGTAAACTGATCTTTGACTTGAAAAGTTCTCAAGCTTTTCTAAGGAAAAAAATCCTGGCACGTCAGCTTATCAACAAGGCAACTTGACACAGAATAAATGGAAATTTTTCGATCGTCTAGAAAGTTGCTCGTGCAGATGCAGCTTTACACACCAAACTTAATATCGCCTCATATCGTCTAAGACAGGACTACTCCGGGCCCTAAAATTGCCAGTAATATCACTTAACATCGCCTAATATCGCCCAAAAGATCGCTCAATATCTCCCAAGAGCGCCTAAGAGCGCCAACTCGAAATGGCTAAAATTTCCCAATATCGCCTAAGATCACCTAAAATCGCATAAGATCGCCCAAAATAACGGCCATTTTAGGGCCCGGGGTAGGCCTACGTTCTTCACTTTGCAACTATCCATACTGAATTTTTGGTATAGTTGCGTGGGCTTTATGCTAGGCCTCCTTCCTACAACCTTGCGTTGCATATATCTTTTTAGATTTTAGATTTTTCAAATGTACATAACTTTTTCATTTTATATGCAATTGCGATGAAACTGTTCAGTCTCTTACATTTGTCGATATCACAAATTTGATGACGGACTCCTTTTCTCACTAAAATGGTTCTTTCAGAATGCCATCTAAGCGTGATATAGGTGAATTGCTCGTGTACTATTTTGAATGAAGTCAACCGAAACTCAATTTTCCAATCTAATTCGTGTCAGTTCCTTTACTGGAACGATTCTGTCTGTAAATAAAAACTTTTGGTATTATTAGAAAGGATATGATAACAATTCAACCGAAACTCACTTTTCCAGTCCTGACAGATTTTGTTTTTTGTTTTGCAACGATTCTCTAAATAGAATCTTCTGGTATTATTAGATATGATTTGATATTATTAGCCTGACCTGACCGTGTTTGCTTGTAGTTTATTTGAGTAAACTCGCCTATCTATGTTTAGCAGTTATAAAGGCGTACCGGTGGGTGTTTACATGACACTAGGATCACTCTAGCATGCGAATCATCCTATACATTTACTGCATTCTGTTAAGTAGGATGATCCTAGTACCCGAAGTGAGAACACAAATTTCCATGTAAACAGCCTTGAGTTTCGTTCTCTCCCTTGCTTCGAGGGTTTTTGAATTTTCCGGGTTCTCCGCTTTTTCCTCCCTCAGTAAAAACGAACTAGTTTCGATCTAAACTGTGCTCCGTGATCAGACATGGGTCGTATGGTGCCTGCTAGTAAATTTGTATGTAAATGTGTGATTGTTCAATTGTTTCGTAATGAAAGCGCCCTTGTAAACCTTCAACTCGATCACGCTGAGCTGCGCCCTTCGTAATTCAGCACTTAGCTGCAAGGAAGGGTGATGAGCTACTCGTAATTTATTTAATTTATGTTAACACCCCCTTAGATGTGAAAATTTGGGCGTTGCTAGATATCTAGCTTATTAAACACCGTAGACATGTTAATGAGAAATTAACCTTAACTACAATATTTTCGAAATTCCTGCGCCTTAAAACAAGTGAACAGAGTTTGTGCGGAATGTGAATTTCTTTTGCTGAAACAGCAAAACCCAACACCGTATTAATTTCTTCGTTGATGATCGATAGGCAGAGGAAAAAACTCGTTTGATACACGTAAGTTATAATGACAAATTATACGAGAAATTCACCTTGTATAGGCAAACTTTGTTGTACTTTTTGCTTTATGGAATCATGGCGCACGAATTTCGAAAAAAACGTCTATAAGATTCACAAGAACCGACACAATAAACATTCCAGATATATTTTTAGATTTTCACGGTTCATCATATTTGACTGTAATGATCGAGCACTTCTGTTCAATTGCTCGTGAAGTACTTTGAATTAACTTAACCGAAACTCAATTCTCAAAATTAGATTTACAAGAGCACAATGAACATATTCCAGATATATTATATGTATTCATGGTTGCCTACTTTCACCCGGCTTTCACTATAAGAATCCGGCACTTTTGTTCAATTGCTCGTGCAGTACTTAACCACAACTCGATTTTCAAAATTAGATTTACAAGATCACAGACGTTCCAGATACATCTATTTCAAAAAAAACATTGTCGGGCAAAAAGGCCTCAATCCTACGCGACTCTCCCGGCCCGAATAAAGTATGGGTACAAATGACAAATCATACGAATAGGAATATTACTGTTCAAGTGTTTCAGGCCACCAGTTTTAAAAGTTGTCTATACATGCACCTTCATTTGGTGATGTTAAGGTATCAGGGTACCCCTAGCGACCGGTGTGCGTTCAACTCTATATTGCACCAAAACTTTTAGTCTAAACCCCATTAAAGTATACATTTTTAGAAAGCTGAATAAATGTAGAAACTATTTTTTATTATTTTAATCGTAAAATCAGTTTTTTTCCTTTTAGGTTAGAGCGAATTATTCAAATTTTCACCGAGGTGTCTTCGCGGAGTTCCTGGTCAATCAATATTGATCCGAAAACAATGTTTACTATCTTTTTGAGATCATGAGATATCACTTGTCAAAAGTGTGTCTCAGATTTTTGATTAGTTGCCCCGTTGTTCTCTTAGACGTTCCTAAAGTTACAACACCACTAAAATAGCTGTATCCGATACAAAACAGACGATAACTTTGGAATGGAGCAAAAAATCAAGAATCGGAGACACAATATAGAGTTGAACGCACACCGGTCGCTAGGGGTACCCTGATAACTTAAAAATATCAACATGAGTGCTTTGCTGGAACGATTCTGCAGTCTGTAAATAAAATCTCGGTATTATTAGAAATGATATGACATTATTAGGACCTGAATATAGGTCCATAGCTTTTCACTTATTTGCTTACAGTACATGTATTTGTTTTAATAATGTATTTCAATATTAGCTAATTGCACAAACATCGATCCTTTCAAAACATAGAAGCTGGGACCGAAATGAACACTGGGAAATCTGTCAATTAGATGATTTTAAAGAAGCGCGTGGACGTGGATGTTTCAAGCAGTGATTGAGATACATTGTTGGTATTTCAAATGCGTATATTCAGCATAGTCTTAGATAGAACGCATGCGCATGGAAATCCAAATATACTAGTGTACCCAGGAGCCATTTCGGTCTCAGCTTCTAGGTTCTATTTGAAAGGGTCAGTGTTTGTGCAAATAGCCATATACAGTCCGGCGCTATTCATAAAGGTTAATTAGCGGTTCAGTTAATTTCAAATATGTATTTAATGCATTTCATAAAATATCTTTCTTTTACTATAGATACAACAACTGAAGGAACTACTAGGAACTTTCTTAATTATTGTACAAGGAACATGGAAATATATTTTCAAGTAAATATTGTAGAAGTATTGGCTTGAAATATCCTTTTTGTACTTCCGGTTACTAGTCCAGTATATTTCAAAACCTTCAAGACCTTCAACGTTCTAGAGATTGAATATAATCGATGAAATATAAAATTCAGAATTTACCCTGATCTTAGGCGATGTTAATTACTAGGTTGTGTTTTCTACGTTTTGTTTTATTTTCCAAGCTTTCAGCTCGTAGAGCCATCGACATCAGGGAATGGTATAACAACTTGTGTTCAACGACAAAGTGACTATAGCTATTTATACACTGATCTTTCCTGTACAGTAGATATAACTTAGTCAGCCATATAAACTCTGAAAACAATTTCTCGAGGTCTAAGTTGAAGTCAGCTTAGGGAAATCAACGAAACTGATGTAGGGAGTTTTCATCCTCTATTTCAATTTCAAATTTTTCGGCTTTAACAAGTGTAAAGTGTGCTTTCATGCAACGACCACCTGACAGCGTTTCTGCAGCTTTCTTAGTTTTAACATATCCTTTTCTAGCCGTTATTGGTGGTATATTTGCCGAGTTGATGATGCATTTTGTCGCACAGATATGTAGTGTTTATCTCGAGTTTTCTGAAGCGAGCAAAATATCACTGTAGTCATGCCAACAGCTAAGATTAGCAGCCAAGCAAGTTAAACGTACCAGTCAAGCATAAAAATTTGTGAAAGCCTATTAATCATAATGCTTGTCATAGGCAGTCGAATGGGTTTTGCCAAGAGTTTGCTTTTGCCGTTCAAAGTCGAAGTTGAAATTTATCGAATTGAAATAAAATAATTAACACTTATTGACTGGGACCGAGGGAAACAGTATGTTTTGTGGTCCCGAGACCGCCAATGTTTCCCGAAGCGGAGCTGAGGGAAACATCAGCGGTCGAGGGACCACAAAACATACTGCTTTCCCGAGGTCCCAGTCAATAAGTGTTTTGTTATATACCAACTGTCAAAGAACAATCAAAACGCATAGTTATGATCACACATTTTTATTCCAAATCTGACTTATTAACCTGTGCGCATCTGATATTTCTCTTTTCTTGTTTTCTGAGGGTCAAAATTGAGGGCCCTCGATGATGTTGAATTTCGTTTCTTTCGCAAGATGTCGTGATAATCCATACCTAATTGAGATAAGAGTGTTCTTTGTGTAAAAAGACCCATCTTGCTTTCTTGCATTTACATAGAACTGTTTTTTGAGACCTTCAAAGTCGGCAGAAATTCCTTTTTCTAAGCAAAAGTCTCTTAGAATCTTCACAGCTTAATTGTTTTGTTGCATTCTTTGTGGATTTAGACTCTTTGTCATTCAGTAACTTTTCGATATCTTCGTCCGTTCTGCTTGCAAATCTTGCACTTTCCTCCATTTTTGTGTTGTCTGTTTTGTCGTTATTGTTAAAATGAAGTTTGTAGCGGACGCGCGAGCGCGCTGGTTTTCCCGCTTTTTTCAACCAAGGACCTCAATCAACTTCCGGTTTTGTTATTACCGGTCAATAAAACTCACTGTTGCCCGCTGAGAGTAGTCGCTAAGGAAACAGCAAAATTTGTTGACGTTCACGTGATGCGCTCTCACCCAATCAGAGCACGAAAAAAATTGACTTTGACAGTTGGTATATAACAAATAAACTTCTCGCTTAGTATATCTAAGGAAATATACTGAAGCTTCGCTTCTCGAGCAAAAATTCATTTATCGGACCACCTCAACTAAAGCCTTGGACATTGTCTGACATTGTCAGAAGAACTTTATTTACCAGAGTCAAGAAAGCATAAATAAGAGAGGGAAACTTCTCAGTTAATACCGCGCACGCCATGATAATTCCCGGTTGGGCTATTTTTAGTAACCGGATGCAGTTTAATTTTCGTCTTACCCTACTCCCGTACGTCATAAATTTGAACGAGTGGCCATGGGATTTCAAAGATTTAAGCTTTTTGAAAAGCACGATCGAGTTTAAATTTATTCCAAATTTCACAAGAAAGACATCTATTTCCAAACATGAAAAAATTCTCAAGCATCATACAGCGGTAAATAAAATAAAACAAACAAGACGGCGCGCTGATGAAGATAAAATATAATGTATACGTAAACAAGAAAAGCGGCCCTCTTCTACTCTCTGTGAACATATTTGATTTTCAAAGCTCTTTATTGCTTTACCTCAGTTTATTTGCTGCTTATTCAAGATCCTTATTGCTTAGTGTTACATTAAATATTCTGAACAAAAGAAAAAAAGAATTACGCCCAAATCAATTACACTGTTAATGTTAACTACAATATAGCTATTTATCAAATTCAAGCTAGCTTGAAATAACATACACTGACTCAGTTAAACCCATTTGATAAATGCAATACTGAGTATGCGTGTATTCCTTATGTAGCGTTTTCAGTATCCATAGTAGTGAAAATATTTCCTGTAGCAATAATGATAACTACAGTGACATCCGCCACCATGACCTCTACCATGACCTCCACCATAATAGTAATGGTGCCTGTGTCCCCGTCCACGACCACGTCCGCGACCGCGTCCACGTCCACGACCACGTCCACGTCCACGTCCGCGACCACGTCCGCGACCGCGACCGCGCCGTCCACGTCGACCGCCTTTGCGACCACGTTTCTGGAATAGTTCTCTTTCGTCTGCATTGTCCATCTCTGAAAGATTTTGAATTGATATTATATTAATAGATGCAAAGAGAGCAGAGGAGGGCCACTTTTATTTACGCAGTTATGTCTTATCTTTCGTCAGTTTCTCCGCCATCTTGTTCTTTGCTCTTTGGATCCAAGCATTTGCATATATAGCTAATTCAATTAACGTTGTCGCTGAAAAAAAGCCGCTAAAGCCTTAAGCTTTGAGAGCGGAATCGCTATATATAAAGCTGCTTAGAAAATCGCCATACAACAGAAGTATCATTACGACTAATTCAAGAGATTTGCTGCTTGCCTTTTTGGAGTTTCTTCCCTTTCAGAATTTTATAGATGTCGCGCGCTCCGCACGACCGTTTGGCCCTGGCTCAAGCATCTTGCGTACAGCGGTAATTTTCGGGCTCAAATTCGTACAGCGATAAATAATAAAAACAAATTGCAAGATTGGTGGATGAAGATGAAAGATAAGACGTAAAAGACGCCATTACAAAAGCAGCGCTCCTCTGCTCCCTGTGAGAGATGTTTGAAGGTTGTGTTTAAGTTGGTAATTGGCTTGTTTCATCAACCCAAGCTGTAAAAATATTTTATATTTACCGAGTTTTTGACCTACGCGATCATTCTCAGGGTAACAATAGAACAACGCTCGTTACAATTACATGCAAGAAACAAATAATACGTGAGCGCTAGCAAACAGTGAGCGCGAAATTTATACAATTACAAGAAACGAGTAATAGTGAGCGCACCCAATTGACAGAAGTTACAAGTTGGGTTGATAAATAATGATAATTTAATATTGTCAGTTATCGACAGCTTTAGTGACGTTGAACTAAAGCAATGACAAATACAACGTGTTGTGGCCAATTACCTCCAGCTTCACTGTCTTGCAGGTCAGACGTTTCTATGGCGTTGTTGTCAGAGTCATCTGTGAGTGAACGGAATATATGAGCAACAGCAGCACTATAGCAGAAGAAGGAGAAGAGAAGACAAAGAAGAAGAGGAAAAAGAAGAAGGAGAAGAAGAAGAAGAAACAGAAGGAGGAGGGAGAGGAGGAGGAGGAGGAGGAGACGAAGACGAAGAAGATGATTATGATCGTGAGATATAGAAGGATTTGAAGGACACGCAGCCAGAATGAGAAGGAGGAGGAGAAGGAGGTAGTATGGTCGATGGGTCAGAGCGTATCCGGTGGTGCATTCCAAATTCGAATCTCCGCTCTGGCCACTTGTGCCTCCCACTACTATAGTTGGGACAAGGGCACTAGGGCAAATATTGGTGTGGTTTTTTTTTTGAACCGTTGATGAAACTTCGATATCATAAGTCAATAAATTTTCACTTATATGTTTTGTTGTATCCTGGCTTGATTTGCTAATTTTTTCGTCGATTAGTTGTGTATAAACACTACAAAATCTGTCGTGACCAACGGTTCAATCGTACACAACGACTCGTTATTTGCTGTGACTACTGCATCCTAGCTACCGCATGACCCGTTACGTAAGCCGCGGTTGACGCGCGTCGGTTAATAAGTAATAAGTTAATTCAAATCCCTTAAATAACCAAGAAAAACCAGGAGTAGGCAAAGAAGGCCCTTTCTATTGTTCTCTCGTCTGCTCAGATAATTGGATTAAAGTGAAAGGTACGGTAGCCATTTGTTTACTCGGAGATGACAGATATGTACCCAACGAAAGCTATCGAACCAACTGCCGACCTGGCCGAACTGGTCACTGCGAAATTTGACCTCGACTCGAGTTCGCGATCAAAACCACCAATACTGATTTGCCCTAGTGCCCTTGGTTGGGATTTCTAATTGAGGGTCACAACGTAAACTATACTGTCATGCAAATTAGAGTTGTTTCCTTATAAACATTTCCATATAAACAAAGCGCACCTGACTGTTTTTGATTGATTGATTGACTGAATGACTAACTGACTGACTGACTGACTGACTGACTGACTGACTGACTGACTGACTGACTGACTGACTGATTGATTGATTGATTGATTGATTGATTGACTCTGATAAACAGTAATGTATATCACCTTCATTAAACACAGTCAGATTGAAGGAGAAGTAGGAGGAGAAGGAGAAGGATTATTAGAGGATGTGGTGGAGGAGGGAGATTTGAGGAGAAAAAGGAGGAGAAAGAGGAGGAGGAGAAAGAAAACGGGGAGGAAGAGGGGGATGGACTATCACCACTAAACAATTACTGTCACCACTCCATCCATAGGTCTAGAAACTAACAAGCAAAAGGGTTTTCGTAGCAGCTGAATGCCGGATGGTTGAATGTTTTTGATATAGCTGGTTTAGACAAGGCGCATTTTCGAGAAATCAGATACCTGGAGGCATTTTGGGGTAGAGGCTGGTAACATAACTATTCTAAACCGATTTTTCATGCTGAATGCGAATATGACTGTTACCAAGACGTATTCTGCAATCTTATACGTGTAAGACGTGTTTTGTGAATTGCTACAGTCATTTCATACTAACGGCTTTTTCATGTAATTCCAAAAGTTCCCAAACTTAAAAACAATTACCATAGCTGGAAAGAGCATATCAAAATCAGTAAAACTGTGAAGTTTCAAGGATATCAGTTGAAAAATCAAGGAGATACGAATTTTCAAAAAACGAAATTTTGTATGAAAACACTTACAGTTATGCAAGAGATACAAACAAATTTCGATTTTTGAAAATTCGTATCTCCTTGGTTTTTCAACTTATATCCTTCAAACTTCACAGTTTTACTAATTTTGATGTGCTCTTTCCAGCCATGGTCATTGTTTTTAAGTTTGGGAACTTTTGGTGATTACATGAAAAAGCCGTTAGTATGAAAGGACTGTAGCAATTCCCAAAATACGTCATTTACACGTATAAGATTGCAGAATACGTCTTGGTAACAGTCATATTCGGATTTCGCATGAAAAGTTAGTTTAGAATAGTTATGTTACCAGCCTCTACCCCAAAATGCCTTCTGCACTTTTTGCGATCGACTTTCTCAGTTTTGCGCCTTGTCTAGTTACTCAATTCCTCTCAGCTCAGTAGGTTGGAATGATAAACTGTAGTACAATGTCACATGTGATCTATTTACCTTCTTCCTCTTCCTCATCCTGTGGATCCTCGGCTTCTTGTTCTGCTAACAAAAATCAATGCAGCAAAATTATGAACATTAAACAAAACATGAGCATTAAACAAAACTGTTATTGAATGGCTTTCTTTTAAAAAAGACTGAGTAGAATCTTTTCAAAAGAAGAAGAAGAAGAAAAAGAAGAAGAAGAAGAAGAAGAAGAAGAAGAAGAAGAAGAAAAAGAAAAAGAAAAAGAAGAAGAAAAAAAAAATATTAATAAATAATAATAATAGAGTGTCTAATAATGACTTTATTTAAAAACTGCATAAAATGGATCAGGTTGAACCAAAGGAACAACCTGGTATAAACCCATGTGCAGTAAAAGAAAAAGAAGAAGAAGAAAAAGAAGAAGAAGAAGAAGAAGAAGAAGAAGAAGAAGAAGAAGAAGAAGAAGACATGAATAAGAAGAATTAAGAAAAAGAAGAAGAAGAAGAAGAAGAAGAAGAAGAAGAAGAAGAAGAAGAAGAAGAAGAAGAAGAAGAAGAAGAAGAAGAAGAAAAAAATGTATACCATACATATTATTGGCATTGGCATTATTTTTCATGCTTTTACACCATAACTATCATGACAAAACGCGCGCTCTAACCGACTGTCCGAAGGGTGCGAACCTGCGAACTCTAAAATGTGCTCACAGCACTTTTTGTCGGTCGGAATTTTGATCAGTGTAAACAAATACACTGAATGTGCTCCAAATAAACATTGTGTTTTATAAAAAAAGTAAAAATCAAACTTGCCCGCTGTGTTGCTTGGCGATTGTTCAGAACACTTAAGAAGCTCGGCCTTGCCCCGTGCTTCTCTTAACACTAGCACTGGTCTCGTGTTCTTCATGCAATTCCATGCAAGCATGAATAAAATATTTTCATCGAGATATAGTTCAAAAAGTGTTTTTGCTACGTCATTCAAAGTGATAGAAGTTCGAAAACATTGGGCCTATTTGCTGATTTCTGATTTTTTACTCTTTTCGATCCAGATAAATTGTTTAATGTTTTAAAAAATGCCTCATCGAAAAAAGAAGGAACTAATATTTGGGTAAAAATGGCTGATTTTGGCATTTAAAGCAAATCCCAACAGATCCATTTCCCTAGCATTTGTGCAAGATCGATTTCGTCATTTTGAAGAAGAAAAATCAGTTCTCCATGTATCTAATTTCCTCGCTTAATATTGTCAGTACAATTGTGGTAATTTGTAAAATTGTAGTTTTTACTATTTTTTGACTTTTTACATATTTGCAGTTTCCTATATATATATTTCTTTTGATAGGAAATTAAGTAATTTAAAACGACAATCCAGAAGAATTTGGTAATGACTATCTAACTTCACTAAAAAGTAATAAATTTGCTAACACATATCCTACCTGGTTCAGTTTTAAGAATAGGGTCTTCCTCAGTCATTTTTGGTTCAGGATAGTCCGCACTCTCAATTTCTGTCGGAGCAGCTACCACCAAGGCAACAAAGCCAACGAAAAGCAGAATAGCAAGTGTGAACTTCATGATTACAGCACTCCTCGATGTACCGAACTCAAATGACTTCAGTTACAAAGGTATCATTCTTTAAGACTGTTAAAAATGATTTTTTGGAAAAAGGGAACCACCCAAATTATGCCTGGAATGTTCATTGCGTTGTAAACAATCGGTTGCAAACTCATGAAACTATATATACCTGCAAGCACAAGTCAATCGATCTTGCACTAAAACTGTCTGCAATTAAATTTCGAACTTTATTTTGCATTATTTTACAAGAAATTGAATTCAAAAGAACACAATAAACATCTCAGATATATTTTAGGCGTTCACGGTTTCCGACTTTGTCCCCTCTAAGGTAACCGACACTTCCGGTCTGCTCAATAGCAAAGTGCGTCAGTGACGTCACGACTCAGACAAACAAACAAGACTTTTCATCTCCTTGAGTTCGATTTTGGTCTTTACTGACCACTTTTTAAAAAGATATGCAATGTTTTTATGACAAAATATATGTTTCTTCGTGTTCTTTTCAGTACAATTACAGTTTCATGATGTTTGTCTGAGTCATGCATCAATTACGCAAGCCATTTTAATCAATCAAGCAGTTCCAAATCTTTCCAGACCTTGACCTTTCCAGATCGAGTCCTAAAGTGGATGATGCAGCATAAAATGAATGTTTGATTTATCAAATCTTGATAGAAGGTCAGAAAATACGTTTACATGCCAAATTTCATGGATATTGGTTAAAAATTAAAGGTCAACTCAAGATATTACTTCCCTTAACAAATCACTGTAAATTTGTTCCTAACGTACGCGGGAAATTATAAATTCAGCTGATCATATCTCAACTGCCTTTTAGCAGATCTCAATGGATTTTTAATACAAATTTCTCTTTTGAAGTATTATCAAAAATTGATCAAAAATTGATAAAACGAAAATCATTTTTGTGACGTCACGATTTCTTACGGAATATTAAAAAACCCTAAAGGCGGTGTTACACGAGACGATTTTTAACGACGATTTTCCGCGCAACGTTGCAACAGCTTGCTATATTTTGCGTTGCGAGTTTCTGACTTGGATTCAAAAACTCGCAAACGCGTTACCGAAGCGAAAATTGCAAGGAAAATCGTTCCAAGTGTCATGTTACACGAGAAAGATTTTTAACGCAACGCCGTTGCGCTGAAAATCGTCGATAAAAATCGTCTCGTGTAACACCGCCTTAAGCTATCAGTTCTCAGTTCATATCTCGTTTAGTATTTTTAATTTACTCAACCGAAACTGTCGTGATTTTCCAATCCAATTTTGGTTTCTTTTTTAGGAACAATTCTATAGATAGAATGTTTGGGTATTATTAGCTATTCGCGCCAGTCCCTTACAGAGCGAGTATAAATAAGAGCTGCGCATCTCATTTCTGCCCAGTTCGCGTTAGACTCCTCTGCGTGTAAGTCAATCATGGCTGATCAACCTCTACAACAAGATGCCGTTCCTGTAGCTCAGGCTGCAGTCGCTGATCACGCTCAGCCGCCTCAACCTGGTCCAAATCCTCCAGCTTTGCAGGTATATATCTATTTTTCATGTCATTAAATCCTTAATTTCTGTTTCTCTTGCATTTCGTCGGTTTCTGCAGTGCTTTTGCTTCGGCTCTCTTCAGTAGATTTACGTTTGGATTTGTTCTCTTGCGTTTGTGTCAGCGTTATTCTCAGCTTCAATGTTTTTTGCCTCGCATTTGCCGATTTTATGCAGTGTGCTTTTTCCCCTTGGCTCCCAAAAAGTTTTCATTGCAATTTTATATATTAGATTTGTAAGCCGAAGCTCGCTTAAAGTGTTTTCCCCTCGGCTCCCGGCCCTTATAAGTTTGGCAAGTTTGTGTAGTGTTTTTTGAATAATTATGTTTTATGTTTTGTTAAAAGTTTGTTTGAACGTGCTTTGCCTCACAAACTTCGGGTTTGTGTAGTGCTATTCCCTCGGCTCTCTTAAGGTTTGCACGTTTTGAATAACTATGTTTGATGATTTGTTAAAAGTTTGTTTGAACGTGCTTTGCCTCACAAACTTCGGGTTTGTGTAGTGCTATTCCCTCGGCTCCCTTAAGGTTTGCACGTTTTTCAATAACTATGTTTGATGATTTGTTAAAAGTTTGTTTGAACGTGCTTTGCCTCGCAAACTTCGGGTTTGTGTAGTGCTATTCCCTCGGCTCCTTAAGGTTTGCACGTTTTTGAATAACTATGTTTAGTGATTTGTTAAAAGTTTGTTTGAACGTGTTTTGCCTCGCAAACTTCGGGTTTGTGTAGTGCTATTCCCTCGGCTCCCTTAGGTTTGCACGTTTTTCAATAACTATGTTTGATGATTTGTTAAAAGTTTGTTTGAACGTGTTTTGCCTCGCAAACTTCGGGTTTGTGTAGTGCTATTCCCTCGGCTCCTTAAGGTTTGCACGTTTTTCAATAACTATGTTTGATGATTTGTTTAAAGTTTGTTTGCGTGAACGTGTTTTGCCTCGCAAACTTCGGGTTTGTGTAGTGCTATTCCCTCGGCTCCCTTAAGGTTTGCACGTTTTTCAATAACTATAGTTTTTATGTATTTTTCGTTAAAGTTTTGTTTTTGAGCGTGCTTTGCATCGCAAACTTCAGATTTGTTCAGTGCTTTTCTTTGACTCCCACGGGGTTTGCGCGTTTTTGAATTACAATGGTTTGCTAAAAGTTTGTTTAGCGTGCTTTGCTTCATAAACATCGGGTTTGTGTATGGTTTGCACGTTTCAATGACTATATTGAATGGTTCGTTAAACGTTTGTTTTTTAAAGTGCTTTGTCTCGCAAACTTCGGATTTGTATTGTCCTTGCATGATTTGCATGACTGAGCTTAATGATTTGTCAGAAGTTTGTTTAGTGTGTTTTCCCTCACAAACGCCGGGTTTGTGTGCACCTTTTCCTTCGCCTTTTGAAGAGTATACGTTCTCAATAACTTTGTTGAATGGTTATTAGGACTATTGGAAGTTTTGTTTTAACGTGTTTTACCCAGCAAACATCGGTTTTGTGTAGTATTTTGCCATGGGCTCCTTTGGTTTGCACGGTTTTGTATATCTGTCATTTAATTAATTTTTTGTTACTACTGTTGTTTGGCGTGTTTTGCCTCCTTTATTTTCACGTTACGTTTGAGTAGCTGTTCGTTTTTAGTTTGTTTTATAACGTGAGTAGTTTGCATTTTTGCTAGTACGGAACACCAGAGGCAACAACTATTCCCTCGGGGATCCTCACTTGTTGTACATTTTCATATTTGTTGCTTTTGGATTTTTACTTTGTTTCCGTTTGTTCTCCTTTTGCTTAGTTTTATTTCTACGTTTGTTCCTTAAATTTGTTTTCTATAGTGGTTTACGTTATTGTTCCCAATGGGTAGTTTCGTTGTTTTACACGTCATTAAGTTCAATAGTGCCGTGATTTCTCTATAGTTAGTTATTTGTTCCTAAGTTTTCTTCCATTTGAATGATTTTTCTAATTTTTTCTCCCTTCCAATGGTGGCCTGAAAGGGTGTCTAATGCCCTAGTCGGATTACTGACGCTCAGGCTGCCATCCCTTGGGTGGGTTTCTGCGCTGTTTTCCCGCGCTTACTTTTAGCATTTGAAGTATCCTCTTTGTTTACCACCTAAGGGCTGGCAGCCTATTCATATAGTCAATCCTACAGTTTGTATGTTTTCATCTTAGGATGATGTTGTTGCACAGTTGTCGGCCAGATTAAAGACCCTAGAGGACGCGGCCTCAAATTCTGATGTACCCGCTCACCTAGCCAAAATTACCCAGTACGGTTTTAGACGGGAAGAAGATTTCGATAAATATGATGCTTTGGCGATGGCGGAGCAGCTTGCTTCCTCTGCGAAATTAGCAAACCATGAAAAGGCACCCACTTACGACGTTATCGCCTGTACGCTTAGGGAAAAACTCCCTGTCCCCAAGAAGCAATTTAAGGCCTACTTCGTGGCCCTTTTGGCTGATAAGGAGTACGCGAAGGTCCTTGAGGCTGTTTCCAAGGTTGACAAATCCTTTAAGTCCTCTAATCAAAGTTCAAGTAGTGGTCAAGCTACCCAGCCTTCATCCCGCCCAAGTCCAAGGAAGCCCAGAGTTTTTTGTTATGCCTGTGGAGCGCCTGGCCATATCGCATCAAGTTGCTTTAGAAGGTTTTCGGGGCGCAATTATCCTCAGCGTCGTCCCAGGCCCCTGATGCCACCTCATAATGACCAATAATCAGTTCCAGCTTTTGTGGCCCTTTGGCTAATTGAAATCTTGTTTTGAGTATATTTTGTTCCCTTTGCTATTAATTGTAATGTGTATTTCAATAAATTTGTTTTCATTAATTTGTTTGAATTGTTTTCAGCCCCCACGTAAACGCTTCAAATTCTTCTATCAAGTGCCAGAATGGGAAAAAGAACACCCCTTTCATCCCTTGTCTATAAGACCTAATTTTGTTTCGTGGGTCCACTTTGATGGTTCAATTTTAGGAGCAGATGATCAAGTCCTTTTACCTTTTAATGCGCACTTATCTTCTGACTGGGTGAATAAAGTCCTTCGTGGTCAGGTTGCTTCAGACGTAAAAGCTCTGGCATTTCCCAACCCTTCTAATTTCCTCGCTGGCCAGCTTCACGAACATCTCGAAGAATGGATCCATATAGCGAATTTGTGTTCCTATCCTCTCGCCCAAACAGTTCTTGACTGGTTGGAAAACAAAGTGCAAGTTGATCGCTATTTCAGGCATTTCAAAGGGAAATACAAAGGCGAACAATTTGACTTCCCATCCCCACCCCCGCGTGTGTTCATGAACCATAGCTCGTGCAAGCCTTTCTCCAAATTCATCACTGACACAATTTTGCAGCGTCTCGCAAGTGGGGCCATATCTGTTTGGGGCAAAGTGGGCGAGGTCTCCCCCCCTCATTTGGTCATGCCGCTAACTGTAGAACCGTCCAAGCCCAGGCTTTGCAACGATAATCGGTTTTTGAACCTGTGGATGTGTGATCAACCGTTTTCCCTTGATCATCTTCATCAGCTCCCTTTGTATGTCAAAAAGAACTCGTATCAAACAGTGTGTGACGATAAATCCGGATATGACCATATTTGCTTGTCCGAAGCTAGCCGTACGTACTTTGGATTTGAATGGGCGGGTTGGTTCTTTACCAGCAACACCATCCCCTTTGGCTGGAAGCTTTCTGCGTTTGTCTACCACTCCACTGGGCTTTTGGTTTCTCACTACTTTCGTTCCGTCAATATCCCTTGCTCTCTGTACATTGACGACCGCCACACGTCCCAGATTCGTCTTGCGGCTGACTCCGAGCTAGTGAGATCTCTTGGCGCAGGAGATGAACTGAATTTAACCTGCGCACGAAGCGCTTCCTTTGTAGTCTGCTATACTCTAGTTCAACTGGGTTACTGTATTGGGCTTGAAAAGTCAATTCTGGAACCGCGCCAATCTGTGCCTTACCTTGGTTTTGAGTGTGATTCCCGTGTGTGTGCTTTCCGTCTTCTCCCGAGTAAGAAAGAGAAAGTTTCTTGGTCTCGTTGAGGCGATGCTTCTTTCCAAACAAGTATCCTTAAATGACCTACAGAGGTTATCCGGAAAGTGCATCTCCATGTCTATGGCCGTCCCTGGTGCCAGACTCTATACCAACGAAATCAACATGGCCATCTCAAGAGCTTGCAAGTCATCCAGGCCTATCACCCTGTCGAAAGCTTTGCGTGAAGAAATCGAGCATTGGTTTTTTCTCAAGTCCTGGTCTGGCCATCTTCCATGGCGTTCCGAATTCCATCATCAATTCATTCTTTACACCGATGCTTCGTCCTTCGCTTGGGGTGGTGTGTTGAATCCGAGTGGTGTTCCCATCGTTGCTTCTGACTATTGGCCGCAGGATGTTTTGTCGTCTTATATCGCTGTTAAAGAAGCACTTGCTTTATGTAACGTTCTTCGATCTTTTATGTCATCTGTCAAGGATTCTCGAGTAGATGTGTATGTGGACAGCTCTGCTCTCCTCCACGCTTGGAATAACCAGTCTGCTAGATCCCATTCTTTCTCGGCTGCACTCAAGTCGATCTTCCAAGTGGTGTTAAGCTGCAACTGCAGTCTTCGTCTCTATCACGTTCCCTCTGCACTGAATGTGGCTGATGAACCGTCGCGCACCTTGACTCTGTCCGACTCTCGTCTCTCGAAATGTAGCTGGAAATTGGTTCAGGATTCCTTTGGAGGTCGTTTAGGTCATACCGTGGACCTCATGGCGCTGCCTTCTAACGCTATGTTGGACATTTGTGGATCTCGCCTGCCTTTCTTTTCTCCTTGGCCGACTCCTGGTTGTCAAGGTGTGAACGTGTTTAGTCAGTTGGCTGATCTCCACCCCCCTGGCTTGTTCTCCAATGCCTACGTTTTTCCCCCGATTTGCCTGATCCCCAATGTGCTGTGCTTCCTTTGCAAGGCCCAAGTGACTTTTTCTCTCGTTGTCCCAGATGTTCGTCCTCGTCGCTTCTGGTGGGCTCTCCTTCCTCATAATTCTCCTAGCAGTGTTCTCCTCGGTCGTCAGGGTGATTTGGGCATCGTCGAACCGCCCTCCAAGAATGGTTACAATGAGTGTTGGCCTTTGCCTTGGGATTTGTGGGTATTTCGTATCGTGCACGATTAAGAAGAGTTTGGTTTGAACTGCTTTAAGTTGTGCTTTTCTTCTTTGACACTTGCCACATGTTTTCGTTTTAGCCATCTATTTTGCTATTGTAATCTTGCCATGTAATTCTCATTAAATGATTGCCTCTAACTTTACGTGTTATTTGTTGTTGTTTTAGGTTTGGGAGTTTGGGCCCCTCTTCACCCCCTATATTTATTTATCTTTTTTGCTATTTTTGTAGGGCCTTCGTCCTGTTGCGCGTCTCTTCGTTCCGGCTGTGCAGTGTCCAGAGTGCAGCCACGCCAATGACCACGATTTCAGGTTCTGTCAAATGTGTGGTTTTCAAAGGCCTAGTATAGTTCAAGCCTCACCCCCTTTGTCTGTTGGTCCGGACTTGGCGGCTCTAGATAGTCGGCTCCAAGAGCTTCAAGCGGTTTCAATGTCTTCTGCCTACGCGCGACAAAAAGCTTCTCTAAGAAAAGAGTTTGAGGGTTTTTTATCGTCCCTCCCTGGCAACAAGACTTTGTTTTGTGCCTCCCCCAAGGATATTTGTCGTTTTTTAGCTTGGAAAGACTCCCGAGGGAAAACCCAGGTGCATGCTGGTCACTGTCCGTACTTTGGAAAACATGGGGTCCAGCATTGTGGTTGCCCAATCCGCTTGTCTTATGCTACCGTGGACTCTCTAATTGGGAAACTGCGAGCTATTTTCAAAACTGCCGGTAGAGATGGTGATTGGAACTCTGCCTTGGGTTTGGGGAATCCTGTCGCTTCGTGCGAAGTAAAAGATTACCTCAAGGCTTTCACTTGCGAACAGCTCCAGGCTTCAGTTACTCCTAAGCAGGCCACTCCCCTGTTCGTGCCGAAGCTGGTCCAGTTGTCTCGCCATATCTTCGGGAAAATGTCTTGTACGGGAATATCAGCCGTGTCTATGTTTGCGTGTGCGAGGGATGATGCATTTTTCAAATGCCTATTCTTTAGTGGTGACCGAGCGAACGATCTGTCTTTGGTTAAAACGCAAGAAATAATGCGTTTCCCTGATAACCAAGGTTTTCTTTTCAACCATGTATGGGGAAAGACCTTAAGAGATGGTTCTTCTAATGTTTTTGGCATTCGCCGTCATTCTGACTCGTCTCTATGCCCCGTTAATGCCATAGAACGGTACGTAAAAGTTTCCTCTATTCTTGGCGTTGATTTGTCCACTGGATTCTTGTTTCGACCCCTTAGCCCGGCGGGAAAGATACAGGATAAAAAGATTTCTACCTCTGCACTGCAGTCTCGTCTTCGTGGTCATCTCGAAGAGGCTCAAATTTATGAGGGCGAAACCTTGCACAGCTTCCGAGCCGGAGTTGCTATCACTTTAGCTCTTTCTGGCAGCCAACTAGCTGACATCTTGGACCACATTGGTTGGCGCCATGCCCCTACAGCTTGCCACTACATGAAAGTTGCTCAAGTCCTTCGCCCTGGCGGTCCTTCAGAGCTTCTTTCTCATCAAGATCCTTCAGTAGAGTCTTCGTCTTCTTTGTATGCTGACCTGAATCGTCTAAGCCATTTTACTACTGCCTTCCCTAAAGACTCTTGAGTTTTGGCTTTTAGTTTTGGGCGTTTTTGAGTGTTGAGACATTTTTGGGTTGTTACTATTGATCTATTAAACGTAAAACATTTCATGCCGGTCGCATATTTCCATTTCTTATTGAACGAGCGTGAAAGGGACTGCCGCGAATAGTATGCTATTCGCGCCAGTCCCTTACAGAGCGAGTATAAATAAGAGCTGCGCATCTCATTTCTGCCCAGTTCGCGTTAGACTCGATCGGCAGTAGGTCAGCCTTGGCAATTCTCTCTCCTTTCGCGCTTGTTTTCCCTTGTGCTTCCGCGCTGTTACTTTTTCCCCTCCCATCCCTCCCCTTTTACCACTTTCAACTCTCACAAGCGCGGTCGCATATTTCCATTTCTTATTGAACGAGCGTGAAAGGGACTGCCGCGAATAGTATGCTATACATTTACAAGAAGTTGATACCACACTTGCACAAGATTACGAGGATGATAGCACTGAGCATACTGAACCGATTGATGTCTTTATTGGTTCAGTAGAATCACGACACACAGTAAATAGTATCAATAACCACTGCAATCGAATATATGCCAACGTCAAGTTAAACGATAAACACAAGATTAAGATGAAAGTAGACACAGGCGCTGATACATGTGTTATCACAACTGACGACCTTCAAGAACTACCATTTCCTGTGACTATTGAACAATCCAACAGCATTCTGAAAGCCTATGGCGGAAGCTCAATTCAAAACCTGGGAGTTACTACATTGAAAGTTACAGTCAACAACAAATCCATTACCACTCAATTCAACATTGTCGAAGCCTCTGGTAGCCCCTCCATGATCGGCTGCAAACAATCCCAACAGTTAGGGATTATCACTGTGAAAGTACACAGCATCAATACACCAAAACCATCAGAGGAACCACGTCCAACACAGTCTATGGCAGCTGAAGGAAAATTATTAAAATCCAACATCCTCGAAGAATACAAAGACTGTTTCGACAAGGTCGGACGTTTTCCAGGGGAGAAATATCATATATGTAACAGCGAATTGTTTCGTGTATGTTTAAGTAACTCTGTTTGTATTGTGCGCGTGTCGTATTGTGTGTGTTATGTGGGTATTCCCTCGGGGTTGGGTATATAAGGGTCTGGTCGAGGTCGGGAGTGTGGATTTCTTGGGGCTGGCTAAAACAGTCTAGATGAGCGTTTGATAGTATTCTTTGCTAGTAAGCAAACGAAAGGACAAGACCGCCCGAATATACAGTTACATATAGTTATACATAGTTATCACACAAGAGAGTAAAATCTTTTGTTACATTTGGCGCCCAACGTGGGGCAGTCTAACGTCTTACTCATCGAAACGTGATTCATACAGCCAAGATTCTTCAGTTTGTACTTCTGTGAAACCAGTAGCTTGAGTGGAATCTACATTCAAATAGGAACTGAGCGTTTCAAGGTGAAGTACCATAAGAATTCTCAAATTAAACTTTTGAGAAAGAAGCCAAGTTGTCGTCATCTTGGTGTAATTAAGTTATTCTCGTTTGGCTTTGAAGACTCGTGTGTCAACGCGTAAAGTTGAAAGATACTCTGTATTACTGCTTCATTTTCAAATCACTGGAACCGTACGCAGGAACTTGTGTTTGTGAATCGACTTAAAAGGAAATTGGATAACGACTGGAGATACTTTTTGCAATATTATTTCTGGTTCGTGGATATCGCTACCGTGACTTGGAAAGTTGTACGAAGCTACGTTTTGTATCGCAACTTGGAAAAATTGTCTCACAAGCCTCACAAGCGTTTAAGATCTCGAAGAAGAGTGACTACGGATTTACAGCTAAGTGTACAAGAACTAATAGTTTCAAGTTCTAAAAAAATTGCAAAGTTTATACAATATCTTTATTTAATAGCTGTATTCAATATTACGCTATATTATTTATCAAGTGTTTCATTTTATCAATTTACATCTTGGAGTCATTATATTTATATTATATTTGTTATATATTTCATAGTATTACGCGTGGAAGAAGTTTATGTATTTTGTTTGCTATCTACGTAAATTTTGTTCATTCGCAAGGAATAATTCTGTACGACAAAACTGATCTAAATTTGCATATTATCAAGGAACGTTACTTAGATAATACAATACTAAGTAAGTGGCTATTCAATTTAAGAAACCTCCAGAGACCGGAAAGAACAAGGGACAATAGTTCTAGCGTTATTATCACATTCTGTATTGTAAGAGCCCTTCATTTGTTAGTTAATATTTTTGGAGGCGCATTGTTGATTTCGTACGCTTACTTAGCACGTGTAGGGGTGTGTTTGGGGAGGTTTGCCGCCACCAGGTCCCTCTCCTCGTGCGTCGACCGCGCTCTTATTTCATCTTTGGGACGGTCGGGGTTTTTTTTTGTTGTTGTTAGTATTCCTTGGCAATTTATTTATTTTTGTTTTTGTTTTACGGGATATTTCTTTTGCCTTGTTAGTGTCATATATTTTGTTTGTCTCATTGTTTGTCATTAGCATTGACATTGAGTCAGTTGAGTGTGTTGAGTGAACGATTTTCCTAGACATGGCTCATTCGTGGCATGGACGACTTGATGATGATGAGGAAGTAGATAAGATCGCGGACGCTGTGATGACGCTACATAGGTCGGGACTTTTCAAAGTTTCACCTGTCGACAACACAGATGATGGTTCCGATGGAGGCGAAGACCAGAAATTGCTGAATATTGATGGCGTATTCCGACCTCCTGGGGGTAGTGACTTTGTCACGGATAGAAGGGCGCACGTGCGACGTCAGATTGCTGTTAACTTTGGCCACTCCAAAGCTAGTACCTCACCACTACTGCCACCTTCCAGCTTTACAGCCAACAAGAATTCGGGTCTGTGCACTTCAACGCCTGCTCGCACATCATCTACTAGACCCGTTACGAATGCTAATCCAAACATGAGAGACCTCACAAGTATTCCATGGCCTTTTTCAAACGTTCAGCCTGTCAATCAGTTACAGCCTTTCAACCCGTCAGAACCGCCTAGTGCCGAAACTGTTTCAATGTTTGGTCGAGTGCCCCGTATTTCAACCTTTTCGGGAAGTTCTTCAAAAGCAGATACCTCGTTTGAAGCTTGGAAGTTCGAGGTGAGATGTCTCATGAATGAAAATTCCTGCAATAGAGATCTTCTCCTGCAAGGCGTCAGGAAATCCCTCAGGGGGGAGGCAGGTACCCTGTGCATGCACCTGGGAGAAAATGCATCTATTGAAGATATACTTCGCAAACTTGAGGGTGTGTATGGAATCGTAGAAAGTGGGACTACCCTACTCCAACAATTTTATAATGCCAAACAGGAAAGTGGTGAGTCGGTAGCAGAATATGGTTGCAGATTAGAGGAAATTGTGAATCGAGCCATTTCTAGGGGTGCTGTAGCAAAAGAGCAAGCAAATGAGATGCTGAGAAGTAAGATGTGGACGGGGTTGAGAGATGAGAGGGTAAGGAATGCCACTAGGTACAAGTATGACATGACCCTTGATTTTGACGCACTGAGAGCTGAGCTTAGAGCAATGGAGCAGGAAATCAAAGAGCTAGATCGTGTACAGAACAAGAACTCAATACAGCAGCGAACTTCGCATATGCCACAAGTGAGGGGTGAGAATATTGGTGAACAAACAAAGAAGTCTCTCGACGAGTTGAAGCAGAAGGTAAAGGTTCTTGAGGAAAAGGTTGCTCGACAGCCGGATACAACTAAGTTGCTAAACAGAATCCTTGAAAAGGTTGAGAAGCTGGAAAAAGACGATCAGAAGTCTAACCGTGAAAGTGAAAACAACAAACCAAAAGCCGTCGAAAACAAGTCGTCAAACTCCAAGGGGCCTCTGGCGAGGGACGTTCAGAGAGCCCAAGGGCCAGCGAGGCAGTAAGTCCCATTCCAGAGTTGGTAGGAGACGTTAATGTAAGTATGTGTTATGTTGATGATGTGCCTTGTTTATCTTTAGTTGATACAGGATCTCAAATAAGCACCGTAAGCGAGGGGTTCCGGGAAGAGTATCTGGATGGTTGTCCTATAAGAGAACTGGATGATATCTTAAATATAGAGGGTGCTGGTGGACAAAACGTACCGATTTTAGGATACATTGAGGCTGATATCTCTTTTCCTGAACAAACATGTGGAAGTCAGCGACGAGTTCCCACCCTGTTGCTTGTGGTCCGCAACACATCTTTTAACAAACAGGTGCCGATAGTGATTGGAACCAATGTCATAAGAAAATGCAAAGAAGACTGCATTGAGGACTTTGGTAGTTGTTTTATGCAGAAAGTTAAACCCGATTTAGCATGGAGATCAGCGTATCAGTACTTGAGTTATGCAAGACGTAAGTATCATAAGATCTTTAAAGGAACCAAGCTTAAGACACAATCATCAGCGCCAGTGACTGTCCATCCTAATGAAACGATTGTTTTGTGGTCAGCGGTACAGACGCGGAAGATTGGTGGTACTGTAACTGCACTAATTGAGTACTCGGATAGTGTTCCCTCTGCTCTACAAATCGTGCCTGCCGTGGTAAATGTCAAAATGGATGGTAGCAAGAGTTTTATACCAATCAAGGTTCATAATGGTTCCACAGCTAATGTAACACTTGCCCCAGGTACTGCACTTTGTTCTTTGCAGCAGGTAAGTATAGTGGACAGTATGGACACCACGGAAGAATCTGAAGTTTCCAGTCAGCCTTCTTCATTAGTAGTCGACTTTGATAAGACAAGAATGGATCACGAGCAAGTAGAGGCCGCAAGAGAGACGCTGGAAAGATGGAATCACATCTTCTCACAGGGACCAAATGACCTAGGTTGTACCGCTTCTGTCAAACATCGCATTCGGCTTCAAGATGAAATCCCATTCAAGCAAAGACACAGACGGATCCCTCCTTCCCAATATGACGAAGTTAGGCAACATCTCAAAGACATGCTTGACAGCGGGGTGATCAGAGAATCGCACAGTCCTTATAGTTCGCCTGTTGTGTTGGTAAGAAAAAAAGACGGATCTTTGCGCTTTTGTATTGATTTTCGGAAGCTGAACTCCAAGACAGTCAAAGACGCCTATGCCTTGCCGAGAATGGAAGAAGCTTTGGAGACGATGGCAGGATGTTCCTGGTTTTCTACGCTGGACCTCAAAAGTGGCTATTGGCAGATCGAAATTGACGAGGCTGATAAGGCTAAGACAGCTTTTACTGTCGGACCTTTGGGTTTTTTTGAGTGTAACCGCATGGCATTCGGACTTACCAATGCGCCAGCGACCTTCCAAAGACTTATGGAACACTGTATGGCCGATCTTAACTTTAACAAGTGCATCGTTTACATTGACGACATAATCATCTATGCAAGAACCTTCGAGGAGCACTTAGAACGTCTAGAAGCAGTGTTCGCGAGACTTGAGAAGTATGGATTAAAGTTGAAATCTTCGAAATGCTCGTTCTTCAAGGAAAGAGTCAAATATCTTGGACACGTCATCTCACAGGAAGGTATTGAAACCGACCCAGAGAAGGTTAGTGCAATTAGAGACTGGCCGGTACCACAGAATCTGGACCAGCTCAGAACGTTCCTTGGTTTTTGTGGCTACTATAGAAAGTTTGTCCCGGCATTCTCAAAACTCGTCAAACCTTTAAATGATCTAGTGACAAGCTTGCTTGGAAAGCCTGGGAAGGGTAAGAGGCAGCTCAAGACCGAAGATTGGGTATGGTCGGACGATTGCCAGTCTGCATTTGATGGTGTTGTTCAGATATTGTCATCTCCAACAGTACTCTCTTATCCGGATTTCAAATCGCCATTTATCGTCAATACGGATGCTAGTCACGACGGATTAGGAGCAACGTTGAGTCAAATTCAAGAAGGCGTGGAAAAGGTAATATGTTATGCAAGCAGGGCTCTGAGAAAAGCTGAAAAGAATTACCCCGCGCATAAATTGGAATTTCTAGCCTTAAAATGGGCTATTGTCGACAAATTTCATGACTATCTTTATGGGCATCGTTTTACAGTGAGAACCGATAACAATCCTCTTACGTATGTGACGACAACTGCACGACTGGACGCAACCGGTCATCGTTGGCTTGCGTCCTTGGCTGCTTATGATTTTGACATAGTTTATCGCTCTGGAAAGAAGAACCAAGATGCCGATGCTTTGTCTCGCCGACCTCATGAAGTAGAAACCGAAGAAGAGCGTACCATCACAAGACAGGAAATGGCTGCAATGTCAAATGGTATCATCACAAGAGACAACACGAATCAACCCTCATTAATAGAGAGCTTCTGTATGAGCGAAGTTGGTGTCAACATGGCAATGGGAATTTGTACTGAAGGTGCAACATCAAATTTACCCTCTCTCACTATCGACGAGCTCAGATTACACCAAGAAAGTGACCCAATATTAGCAAGAGTTATTCAACTTTTGAAGAGTACAAGGGTGACAAGACGCGCTGATTTGATGAGAGAAGAAAAAAGTGTGCGAGACTACCTTAGAGAATTTGAACGACTGCGTCTAGTCGATGGGGTCTTGCATCGCGAGCGTGGTGAAGGTGATCAAGTAACGACTCAGTTGGTGATACCAGAAGCTTTAAAAGTAAAGGCGTTCCAAGGAATTCACGACAATATGGGGCATTTTGGAATTGAAAGGACATTGGCCTTGGCCCGTTCCAGGTTCTTTTGGCCAAGAATGACAAAAGAGCTGACACAAATGGTCAGAACCTGTAAGCGATGTGTACTAAGAAAATCTCCTCAACCCCACAAAGTTGCACCATTGGTACCAATCGTTTCCACATCTCCAATGGAATTAGTATGCATCGATTATCTGAAACTTGAAAGATCTGCAGGTGGCTACGAAAATGTTCTGGTTATTACAGACCATTTCACCCGTTACGCTCAAGCGTTTCCAACTCTTAATCAGACCGCTAAAACAACTGCTCGCGTTTTGTTTGATAAGTGCATTGTGCACTACGGCTTTCCGGAGAGGTTGCACAGCGACCAGGGGAGGAACTTTGAATCCCAGATAATCCAACAACTCTGTAATCTGGCTGGTGTGGAAAAGTCACGTACGACCCCATATCATCCAAGTGGGAATGGTATGTGTGAGCGGTTTAACCGCACACTGCTGCATATGCTTGGTACTTTGCCTGAGAAAGACAAGAAAAACTGGAAAGACGCTATTGCGCCTGTGGTCCACGCATACAATGCTACAAGACATGAATCGACGGGGTTTTCGCCTTTCTACTTAATGTTCGGAAGAGAGCCTAGACTCGCCATTGATGTTTACTTGGGTCTTACGCCTAATAATCGCACGAAGGTAGGGAGTTCATCAAAGTTTGTAGCGGATTTGAAGCGAAGACTTAGCCAGGCATATGAAATTGCCCAGAGGAATTCAAGGATGGCATCAAAACGACACAAGAATATCTATGACCGAAGACCAATGGTATCTAGTCTTAAGAAGGGCGATAGAGTTTTATTGAGGAACCTGACCCCAAGTGGCAAGCTTGACAATTTCTGGGAGAAGGATACGTATGTGGTTACGTCTAAGCCCAATAATGATTTACCAGTGTTTGAGATCCAAAGAGAAAATGGACAGGGTCGTAAGAGGATGATCCACCGAAATCATTTGTTGCCATGCCCCTTCCCTCCTGACAGCACAACCCAGGATGTGTCGGATGTGTCACAGGAAAGCAGCACTTCCATACAAGTTCCCAGAAGATCAGGTCGTGTTCGGAACAGACCAAGATGGAAGTAGTATACAAATAGCGGTTCTGGGCCCGGTGCGCGTGGTGCGTGTGGTGCAGGTCACGCCCCCAATAAAGGAAATGTCACGCGCTATAAAATCTTCAAAATATCAAAAAAACAAATTCTTGAAATACTAGAGTTTGCACACTAAAAACGATACATTTTAAAAATACTTGAGAAATAAAGACACCACCGAATGTGCGCCTTTGAAACACAGTGTTTTGAAAGAAACATAATTACCGAACAAAATGATCGCGAGGATGTGTGTGTCTTTGACACACAGTGTTTTGATTAACATAATTACCGAACAAAATGACCGTGAGGGATGTGTGTGTCTTTGACACACAGTGTTTTGATTAACATAATTACCAAACAAAATGACCGCGAGGATGTGTGTGCCTTTGACACACAGTGTTTTGATTAACATAAATACCGAACAAAATGCACAGCGACGGATGTGTGTGTGTCTTTGAAACACAGTGTTTTGAAAGAAAACCTATAAATACCGACAAAAATACACACTCATAGTGCCCACAAACCCACGAAGAGTCATCATCCCCTTTCCCCCCTCCCCACCCCAACCCTTCCGGGGCAGGGGGGGGGGGGGGGGGGAGGGGTCGACACACACGGACGGCGAAGCCGTCCGAAGGGGAACCTCGGATCCAACACTCTCCCACGAACGTAATACTGGGACAGCAACCGAACAACTATTCCGGTGCAGAAAAACAAAAAAATTCTTGAAATACTCGACGTTTATAAAAGATACCTCACAACCCAAAACCTATCAGATGATCTTTAGCATTGTACTATTTGTCTACTGATGGTTACGCGATTATTACGAAGAGCCCCGCCCTTTGGACTATTCACGAAAGGATCAACTTGAAGATGCAAAACACATCTCTGGAAGGAAACAAGGTGGTCATGACCGTGACTGACGAAGTAGAAGCAGTCGGACGGGTTAAAGTTCGTTTGGTGCTTTCATTCCTATACGGAGAACTTGTATGAGAAAGTGTATGAAAGATTTCAATGTGAAGGATGTACAGAAAACTGGCCCAGCCAAAAAGATCACGAATGTTGCTTGCGAAGTGAGGGAGAAATCTTCGAGAGTTTCTACGACAGTGTAAGAACTGAGATTGATCAGAACATGTTCCACGACCTTTGTGAGCAGTTTACCAAGCTCGCTGGCATCCCCATGACAACAGCATGGGATGCATTCATCAGCAGTCTACCAAGGATGTCTGCTCGTTCAGTGTACTTCTTCTGGAAAGACTTGAGGCATACGTGCAATTACGAAGAAGAAATCATTGTAGACTTTGTAGACATGATGTGTAATGTACTGAACGGTAAAACATGGGACTCCAAACCTTATCTGATATTCAAATCGATTATGATGGATGAATAAAACTGTTGTTGTTGTACACATTGAGTTAGTCTTGTGTTTGATTTCAAGGGGTAAAGTCATGGGTTGTGGATGTTTGAGAACCCTCCCCAATCTAAAATTTGAAAACATCTTTCGAAAAATCCGTTGTGTTCTAGCCTGCTGTGGGGGAAAAGTAGTGATACAAAACTCCCAAATTGATGGAGACACTCCTGGAGAAACTGT